>WYDE02000027.1:9323-20464 GCA_009867175.2 Adela reaumurella | reverse complement strand
TTTCCGCTTAATACGACCCCAAACCCCGCTTAAGACGTCTTTTAATTTGTCAATTTGTCCCACTCATCGCCGCTCCAAAACCCTGACAGAAAGAAACCAGTAAGCATTCTTGATGCTCTACATTATGTCTTAGAATCGTGGCAAGCATTTAAAACTGAAACCATTGCGAATTGCTTTAAAAAAGGTGGCTTTATCGCTCGTGGCGAAATGGAGGTTATTCTTCTCGACCGTAGCCTGAAATTCTGCCATCTGGCAACCCTAGTCCCAGGCCAAATGTGGGGTTCGACTTTTAAATGGCAACTGGAAAATTGAATTGAAAATTGTTTAAAATATTAATTGTATAGATTTGTTTAGACATTTAGGAGTGATTCAGTATCAGATACTTACTGATGAACTTTCTTTAAAAATATTTTTTTCAAAAGCAAAAAGAAGAAAATATTTTTCCCTCATAATGGAAAATTATTAGTAAAATTTGTTTGCCCCAGAATATGAAATACTGCACCCCCAGCCTTAATGTATAACTCATTTTTGAAACATCGTGATAATAATAATCGTAATAAATAGTTCTACTGTACACACGACAAGTCTCACTCCTGCCGTCCGAGCCACCTTGTCAAATTTAAACATGCGCATTGCGAGCACACATTCTAAACAATAATTAAATTTGACAAGGTTCCTCAGACGTCAGAAATGAAACTTTTCGACCGTACATAGTTTTGTTTTTATAAATTATATCATTATTTATTAACAACATTATCATTCCTTATAAAATAAAATATAATAAAGCTAAAAACTAAACTGTAAAAAATTGTTAAATAAATAGAATATATTTTCCAAATTGCTGTCGCTGCCGCTGGGCAGGGTGCCTAGAAGACTGGCTGCGTTGCCTCTTTGTATGGACAGGCCTAACCTCTGGCCGAGGTATGAGCCAGCCCTCGAGTCATCTGAGATGTCGAACATGCGCGAAGATAATTCCTTGAATAATCGCCGCGCATTTGGACCCCACGAACCCAGCGTCTCAACGCCAAAAGGCACAAACATGTGCCTCCCATTCTTCCAAGGTATAAGGGTCATATACCGTCGGGCTTCTTACCGTCGTCACGTGCTAAACCGTTCGGCTCAAGTGTGGCCGGCACACTGGCGGTGGTAAGGGCCCGACGGATGATGTCATTTAGGCTAGCGTGGCGGGAGAGACGACATTAATTATTCTATATTTTTGTATTATTTTGTTTATTTTACGTTCTGTTTGTACGTGTTTGGATAAATTCTGTATCTTAAACACAACGCGAAAATAAAAAGGAAAAAGCATATATGCAAAAGTAGTATTGGTATAAATAGCATGAAGTTATGCGCACACCGCCGCGCCGGCGCCGGCCACTGGAGCTTGCACGATAATGGAAAGTGTGATGGAATCTACATGCTACAGATTATTGAATATCCGACGTGATTCAGTGGCTGTTCACTAGGTGGTGCGACACGAGCTGTGAGCCTATAACAAGTGCGTTAGTGAGAGCGTGTAACGCAAACATGTTATATGGAAAACGGAGCAGCGCCGCCGACGGGCACGTTGCGAACTATTACTCTGCTTCCATACAAGTATTACGTTAACCTAAACGTAATACCCTACACGCACAACATAATATTAAGTATAGACCCACAGAACGCCGATCAGTGTTGCCAGATGTGATGAGCTTATGTCGTCTAATTTATGTTTTCAATTACATAGTCCATTTTACACAAATTGTACAAAAAGCGTAAAAATGATTTCGACAAACCATACATTTCGGGGTCTCTGTTTGCGATTGTCACCTATGAGGTAGCTCAGTCGGCGATAATTCGTGCAATCTGGCAACACTGGTGCCGATAACTCGCGACATACGACCGAAAGCTAACGCGAGCGAGACGCCGCACTCTTCCTCTCGCTCACACAAATCTACAAATTATACACATAAAAGAAAAACAACTATAACATACATTATACATCTTTCGCAGCGTCGGTTTAAATTCGTATCGCGTACAGTAATAAATAATCTGATAAAATTGAATTAACTTTTATTCACAATAATTAATTATTTAGAATATGTTTCCGCTTATGCTATGTGTTGGCGCAGTGGCGGACCCAGCTGGCGTCTCCCGCGTGTACGCGCATACTATCTGCAGCAGTGGCGTGGCGATACATACCATTCTGAGAGTGGTCACATCGTGGTCTAATTGCGGATGGCGATGTGGGACGCGGGAGAGACCGGCGGGGCCAAGCCTTCGCGGTCGCTCTACGTACATTTCACACAATTTTTCAGAATTCGTTAATACATAACTACATGCAAACAACAACAGGTTTACTTTACGGTAGTCGGATTGAATTCGTTTTTTTTATATTTAAGGACGTCTTTCTAACAACGACATGCGGGTGCACGTGAATCTATACCACTTTCTCGGGTAAACTATTCTCCAATAACATTGAGTGTGGTGCGGCGCCTTAATACGACAGAACGAACCAATACTGAAGGACTCCGCATAGATGTGAAGGACGGACGCCGATTGTTGAGCTGAATATCATATTTTTCAGTTTCACGAAGTCAGCCACTCTAATGTCCTGAGAAACAAATTATATTTAATTGTACACCATTTATTTCCTATCGACCTATTTCCAATCCAATTCAAATAAGCGGTCGAGCCATCTGAGGCTCTCCTGCCAAATCCCGTAAGCAACTGTTTTTTCGGGCCCCCCATCCCCACTCCGACTCCTCGCGGGTACGATGTAAGTGTCTACATCAAGAGTGAAGTGAATAGTGAATTAAAATTTCAATAGTTCCATCAAAAGCGGGAACCACTAAAACAATTTTTCTTATTGAAATGTAAAATGACTAAAATAAGATAAGTAAAATGTTCGTATAAGGAACATACATCAACATCAACATCACATATACATACATTCATTTAGGACTTCATCTACAGTTGGTATACTAGGTGACCTAAGAGATTTTAAAAGTTGCAGATTTCGTCAAAATTACATACTATGAAGAGGTCAGTATTTTGTATTAGACTAACTTATTCTTATACCTATTCCATTGGATCAGAAGTTAGTAGTTTATTAGAATCAGAATCATAGCGTGTCTTTGAATTTATTAGAAAAGGTAAGACAGTGTATTCCAGGTCTGTACCTATTTAATGTGTCTGAATTTGATAAGAAAAATGGGCAAAATGTATTAAAAATATTGAATTTTAAGATTTTATTAAATCTACATATTTGGTTCTATCTAGATGTCTGATATTTGATGTACATACCATTAGGAACCAGGTTTCAAAATAAACATACATCGTTTTATCATAACGTCCTAACCTGAAAGTAAATTTATTTCAGTATCTACCTATTCATCAAATCAAATCAAATATTATTTATTGCGCTCAAAAATAATGTGCAATAAGGCATAAACTGACCACTATGGGCTTTTTATTGTTAGCCTTTGATGACCTGATATGTAGCGGTTCAGAAAAATTTATTTAAAAAAAAAAACTGAAACCAATATTATTTTAATGCAATAAAATAAAAATAATAAAAATAAAATAAAATATAATACCTGTATAGACTATATAAACTAAATTCAATAATTTGCACACACAAGTTAGGATAATAGGTAATATATTACATATATCTAAAAATTCAATCGAAAAATTTGATTCATCTTCATTGTTCGTTTGTGGTGTCACAATTACGTTGTTTGTCATAATTCGTAGTTTTCAGAATATAGAGTGGCTGATTGTACAATTAAAGAATGAAAGGTTTGAATCGTTCAAATGTTTAGTTTTTTCTACATTATGTATAAATAAAAAAAAACTTATTTTATGCATGCTTACAAATGCTTACAAAAGATATTGCAAGAATTTCATTAATAATATCTTTTGTTTCAAAAGGAATTTAAGTGTCTACGGGTTTCTTTGTTATTGGAGGTGTGTGCTAGGGGTGTTCGGTACTACTCGATATACGTATACATGCGTACTAACTAGTACATAGGACCGCATACACCTGCACCACACAATAATCGATACACCTATCTATATTAACATCATTTCAATACATTTCGCGTTTCTATTCTCACTCAGACGCTGGAGAGAAATTAAGAAAGAAATTTATTCATACAGATTTACAAACTATAGATAATATTTAAGAATATTGTAATCCAAGTACTTTTAATTCACTAATTTATATACATATGTGTACTTGAAGTTATAAACAGTATGAGCAGTTCCGTGAATTTTTTACACCGAGAAAATTGTAAAGTTATGAACGTATGGTGTAGGTAAGTAAATCAACAAAGATCCTTTTCAAACTTGGTTTCTATTTGCATTTTGCGTAATGTAGTTAATTTAAGCTGTAATGCATATTCCCTTTTCACAATAAGTGTGGAAGTCAACATTATAAACGGACACATAAGTATTGTCTCTAAATCCGCTATATCCCTGTAAACGTATATTTTTAAATTTGACATACGTTGACCACAAAAAAAAAAAAATAAGAAACTTTTTCGATTACATAAAATCGGGTTATAGGAGAAATTATTTTCTCAACCTGACGAATTCGATAAAAACAATTCTTCATAAATCTGATTAGAAAATATTACAGGTTTGTGTTCAATATCAAAATTGAAGGACGTGTTTAATAATAATAACTGAATAAGAAAAAAAAAACAAAATATTGACTTTTGCGCAACGTTCGGTACGGACGGTAACTCAATGTGTTAGTAAAGAAAATTAATGTCGGTAAGTGAGTGTAAAAGAGAAGCTCAACTAAGTGCTACGAACTTTATAACGTGCCTACTATGGATTGAGCTTTCCGTGTGCCGTACGTCGCATCGCGCGCACGTCTCGTCCAGCCGAGCAGCCTTGTGTGAAAATACTTTGTTGTTTCTTTCCAACGCCCGAGAGTGACTTAGATCGCAAAGGACACATCGTCAAATTGAGTCTTACTTACACATATAACATTAATACTTAGTTTATAATACTTAATGCTCAGTCATAGTATAAGTTTAAGGTGTGCGGCAATATTCGTATCGTAGTAGTTAATATGTACAGCTCGTTCGAATCTAACGATAAAGTAAAGTGTGTATCGACATATCGTTCGCTCGTTGTACAACACTACTCGCGACGCGAGGGGACTGCGTCGCCCGTCGCTACGCTATACATACACCATTCACACATTCGTAAAAATTCATAAGTTACCACTACCTAGGCCTGTTCACATTTAGTGGGTTGTTTAATGTAATGAACATGTACGTACATATTTAAAGCGGGTTTGGTTTTTAATTTGTAAATTTAAAGCGTAGATGGTCGAAATTTAGCTAACAATAAAGTGTTATATAAAATACTGAACATAATACAACGTCGCATTTATAAATTATTAGCGTATCTATTGAATAACCTAAACAAAGTCAGGAAAATGCATATGAAGCGAAAATAATAAACGAAGAAAAAAATGCGTAACGCAGTGTAAGTACAGTGCTAACGTTCGAAAGCTTTACAAATGAAATAGAGGCTAATTCTATTCCTCTTTCTGTCATACTGTAGCTGACGTTGCAGTAAACGAGACTTGGAAATTTTGTTTTTTACGTATGTTATCAAACTGGGAAGAGACACAACTTTTCTAAGTCCCTTTACTCCATCGTCGGCGTCAACATGACAGAGAGAGAAAGAGAGAGATCTCGATTTGACAGGTGTGACAGTTTACGCGCGATAGTAGGTACTTGACGTGCTCCAGCGATTTGGCCCCGTACACACGCGGTCACACTTGCATTTTATATGCAGAATGAGGGGACGCATTTTTCATGTGAATGTGAATTTTCCGAGGTTATTAATAATTTTTATTCATCTCACCTACACGGCATTTACAATGAATAAACTGACCTATCGAAATGGTAATAAACTGACCTATCGAAATGGTAATAAACTGACCTATCGAAATGGTTTGTTCATCAAAAGAGTATGGTGTTATTTTGTTCTACGTTTTTGAAAACATTTACTTTAATATAACTTTTAAAGTTTCCGATTGCAAGTTGCAAAGTTGTTATTTTGTATGTACCTACTCCTTACAGTTTCGACATTGGCTCACGAATTAAAAAAAAAATCCAATTTTAGCTAAATTCGAAGCCTCCGATCGCACTTTAGCTGTCTAAGACAATGAGCTGCAAGTGCGAAGTTGAAACATTTACTCTCACTTTTAATAACCGCGTGTGTGCAGGCCGAGCTCGAGCTTGAGAATACATCCAACTTCAATACGATACAATTGAACAGTATAGTGTAGATACCAACACATATAATGCATAAATAATCGTCTACGATGAATACTTTCGGCCGATGCTGAGTATTTGCTACAACTTGTACGATCTAAAGTGCGAGTGTTTTATCAATTTCATTAACTACGAGTACATTTTAATGTAACCGCCCACAATGAGAACTACTGGCAACCGTTATTCTCTAGTGAAGTTCGACTCGAGTCTTGAGCAAGTCCGTCTGCAGTCTGCGGGCAGACGCGACGCGACCGCGACGCGGCGCGGCGTGCGTTGAGTGAGAGGAGCGTGTCGCGCGCGCGCGCGGCGGCCACCGCACCGCACCGGCCGCTGCTCGCGTCATTTCATAAAACTATCGATCGTCGTCTATTTACACAATCATTTATTTGACGTCACAAGTTCGTATTCTAGACGTCGTTTTCGGGTTACGCTAACTACTCGCGCTATCGACAGTCTAATAGCGTTAGTCCGGCACTGCTACGCACATATATTACACTTATACTTTACAATATTAGTTTATGTGTATTTAGAATGTGTTTGTCGACGCCGCGCCGGGGTGGCGGCGGGGGCGGTGGCGCGCGCGGCTCCGCGTCACAGCGGCGTGGCGCGGCAGCGGCACGTCAGTGCTTGTACTCCGGGAAGCGGGCCCCCTCGGCGGCGGTGGCACTCGACGACGACGCCGCCGTGTCGTCCGAGTCTGGCGCGGGTGCGGCGGGGTGGTGGGGGAGCGGGGGCAGGCGCGCCGCCACCGTGCACGCCTCGGAGCCGCTCGCGCTCACGCTCGCGCTCGTGCTGCCGGGGGGCGAGGGGTAGTAGTCTCTCTCGGCCGCCGCCGGCACCGCGTCTTCACTCGCCCACCGGGCTAACTGTTGTTGAGCTTGAATAAATTCATCACTAGAAAATGATAAAGAAGAGAAACGGAGAATCGAGGGCGGCCCGGCGGCGGCCTGGCGCACCGCCCCTGAGTGCGGGCGCCCCTCCACCATCCACCCTCCACCCGCGCCTCGTCACCACGACCGACGGCGACGGGAGAGCGCTGCAGCTCAGGAGTGGCACGCCATTATTAATAAAATCACATCACACACAAATATACTTAGTTCTAACAGTCAGATGCTAAAGTCGTGACACGACGAGGAAACTTTTTGTTTTATATAGTTTAATATTGATAATAATATTACTAATGAATAAGTTATGGACGCTAGAGTATGTGTCTCGACTCTCGACATCGCATCTAACTCAACTAACACATACATTTATTTAATAAAATAAATTTAGTTTGAGTTTGAAATACGTAATAGTAGTCAAGGCTTGATTTAAAGGTCTGGACTCCCCGGAGCCACAAAGGAGTGGAGCGCCGTGATTATTACAAATTATATTCTCATTTTAACAACACAAGATTACACAATACACGACTGGAAACATGGGGAGCGAAGAGAGTCCGGAAATTTTATAAAATATTCGGGAGAATTAAAAAAAAACTTAATAAAGAAAAAAACAACTTAAACTCTAAATAAAGGCAAAAGCATCAGGGCGGCACCTACGAGTATGACAGGAAACAAACAATTTAAATGCAATAAGCGAGCTCGATATTATTTATGAAATATTCGGCAGAAGATGAAAATCTAAATTATCAGGGCGGTGCCTTTGGAAATTCTTTTTTCTCAGGAGTTAAAGAAAATAAAATAAATTTATTATTAATTAATTAAATAATTTATTATAATAATAATAATAAAAAAAAATCATTTATTCAGGCTTGTCGAAATGGAATTGAGGGAAGTGCTGACATGGCACCTACCTACATAATTCGCCAAGGCGTTTAGCCAATATCTCCGGTACCAGAAAACTGGTGCATTAGGAGATGTATCCGTATCAGTTTCCATAAAAAAAAAGAAGGGCATCACATCCTAAAAACACACCAATACACACAGACATTCAAATTGGCTCACGCTCAAAGAAGAAAACATAAACAAAAAAAGAAACAGGTACATACATCAGGACAATTATTAATTAAATTAATAAATAATTTTTATTAATAAAAAGCGGGACTCGAACCCGCGTCGAGAGCATTGAGGGCTATACTCAAGGTGCATCGACTGCAGCGTTACTTCACAATATAAAAATTGTAAGTAAATCGCCAACGACTGAATCGTAAAAAAATCTAACACAATTAAATAAATTAAAATCAATTAAAAAATTGTCAGTACGAAGTGTGGTACTGTTATTAAAGTATGAACATGTCTCAAATTTTTCTGAGACATGGGCAGTCCAAATATGTCTATAAGTTAATTTGTTTCTCGAGACACTCATTTATCCTAGAAAACTTCATGGGACAACATTGCGAATCTTGTCGAGTGACTTACTCTCGTACGATGACAACTGCTCACTCGCACTCACTGGAAAATCTATGCATGCTTGCGAGATAGTATACTATCGTATCCTTGTGAGGTCTGCTTATAGTACAGTACAGTACAGTATAGTATAGTACTCTCGCCGCGCATACACCGCGATAGATAATAATCGCGACGACTGGGCGAATTGCGGCGCCGTGGGAGTAACATAGATCAGTACCCGAATCGATTAGAAATTTATGTTTAGAGTTTTGATCAATAACTAATAGGCGGGTCGAAGTTTGTTAGCAATCAGTGGCCGCGATCTATGACTGCCGACTTTGTTTTCCTGAGTAGGCTTTCAAGTGCATGTGGTCAAAAACGAATCGCTTGGTCATTCCATTTGCGGTGAGACCAGCAAACTTAGTAGGTTTGAGGATACGTGTGACGCTGTCGATTTTTGATTATCGATAGCGGCGCTCAGTGCTGCAACCTGCTGCGTCAGCTGGTCGATGTTCTGTTGCATTGTTGGCAGCAAATCATGAGAAATCACTGGTGTTGCAGTATGTGCATTGAGCGGTTAAGCTGTCGCGACCACAACTGACGCGGAAGTGGTGAAACATTAAGATTGCGGTCGGAAATGTTTGCCATTTTGTCAACAGAAAGCTTCAATTGAGCTGCAAGTATTGTCTGCACTTAATTGAGTAATATACCCTCGTCACACATGGTACCTCCAGTCAACAAAGCTGCTGATGGAATTGTGACGGCTTGCGATCGCCCAGTTCTTCGCCCCCTAGCAGATTCCTACTCGACGCTGACAGACCATTAAGCTCTGATTTAATGAGAACATGCTTGCTTCAGCTGGTGGGTTGATAATTATATCTTCTATTTCGCTTACTAGGAAAGGAAATGTCGTTGTCGACACAATGTTACGCGTCGACGCTATAAACTTACATGATTATTTCGTTTCTCACTAAATCACAAGACGTCGACGAAGACTTTCAAACATTGCTAACCAGAAACACTACATCTCTCTAGCTTGAGAAAGTCCTAATACCAGTAACATAAATTCATCTTTGGTGCGATACTTCTACAGGGAAACCACAACCATATCTAACACCCTCTTTTTCATTGTCCATACTTCGACCGTCCGCACAATGTCAGTCACCCATGAGGAAAAACACTACACGTCTTCTTTCAGGCCGTTTTTCTGGCTAGCCTGAACGAGGACTCCTACGCTAGGGCTCGAACATTTGTCTTTCTCGTCAACGTAGTAAAATTACAAGACACACCGTTTCACCACTTGGACATTTCGCCAACCCATCTGATCGATTTCAACACAATCACATTGACTTCATTGGGCCTCTTCCTTCTAAGAGTATAAGTACTGTCTCCCGGCCACCGAAAGGTTCACACGTTGGCCAGAAACACTGTATTTGAAATATATCACAATCGAAGAGGAGGTTGCAGACACCCTTGTCCATGGCTAGATCTTCCGATTCGGAGTTCCAGCTCTCATCACAACATACCAGGGCTCCCAATTTGTGTCTGGAATTTTCTGTTAATTTATGCAGCGGTGGGCAACAAAACATATAAAAACAATGAGCTATCGTCCGACCAAATGACATTTTTGAGCGGATGCACCGCCCTAAAACAGCACTAATGTGCTACGGTGATTCGTGGATCAGTGACTACCATTGGTAGATACTTCTGGGAATGCGCACAGCTTTAAAAGAGGATCAGAGAACTTCAGCTGCAGAGTTGATCTACGGTGAACCACTAAGTTTGCTTGAAGATTTTATTGTTGCTTCCAACCGTTATTCGTATTTGAAAGATACACAAGACTTCATTGAACAATTTTCGGTAAGAATAGCTCAACTAAGACCTAATCCAGTCACAAGACATTCAAATCCTAGGATATTCATTTTCAAAAATTGAAATAATACAACGCATGCTTTACTCAGAGTCGACTAAGTTTGAGCATTTTTACAACCACCGCTTCAAGGGCCTTATAAGATCCCTAAAAAAATGTGACAAAACAGAAAATATGTTCATCAAAGGAGGGGACACACGTCGCAGTGTGTTTGGATCGCGTTAAGCCAGATTACATAATCACTGTGAGTTCTCCTACTTTTCCTCTCACAGACTTTCTAACTACCCCAGCAACACCAATGCTTTCTGCTTCACCCATTCCTTTTCCATGGGTTTTGGGCGTGAAAATTAATTTTATTAATAACTCCCTAAATAAGGCATATTATCTAATAAAACTTTACAGGACATTTTAGGCTCCAAATAAGTCTAGAAATCGCGGGTTTTCTTTTTGTAAGACCTCAGTGTAACCGCAATACACCCTGTATTAGCCCTGGTCGTAGGTAACTTCGGGATCGATCACTGTTTGAATTATAAGTATCGCATTACTGAAGTTGTTTGCTAAATTTACGACCAGACTGATGTAGGGCATGAGATAAGCGCAGAGAGAGAGAGAGAGAGAGAGAGAGAGAGAGAGAGAGAGAGAGAGAGAGAGAGAGAGAGA
>WYDE02000025.1:36803-51292 GCA_009867175.2 Adela reaumurella | reverse complement strand
TGAGGAAACCTATACACTAACAATACGAATGTGTTGTAGTGTATAAAGGTTGACTGGAAGAGATTGCCTAAGGCAATCCGCCAAACAAGTCCGCCGTCTGCTAAGCATAAAAGTGTATATTTATTTATTTAGTTTATTTAGCGCTAAACGTCGCATTGGCCTTTTAGTCTTTTTTTCATTCGATGATGCAAAGTTCAGAATAAGGTTTTTAAATAAAAATATAAACAACAACCCGTCTTAAGGGTTGTCTCTATTCAGTTGCCGTTGACGTGACAAAATGGCGAACCTAGCGGTTCAGAAACTCATTCCTAATACGCACATACAAGATGTGGAATAAACTCCCTGCGGAGATCTTCTCCAGTTTCCCTAACGTTGGGGCCTTCAAGGGTAGGATCATCAATCACCTGTTGAGTCGGCGTGGTGCTCGATCCCGAGCTGTCCTCGGCTCCGTCGATACTGCAAGCACGACTGGAGTCGCCGATGAACTATAAAATAAAAAAAAAATTGGCTCTGCTATTTGGTGGAAACATCGCTAAAAGTAACTGAAGGAACGGTTACATCCACTTAATTTCCCGCCGGACCACTTGTACCATTAGCCAGTACCATTGATGGTACTATTGGCACTGATTTGTCCCATTAGTACCACGTGACCAGACAGTACCGTGGATGGTACAATTGGCACTCATTTGTCCCACTAGTACCACATGGCCACGACAACAAAATAAATAAATAAATATACACTTTTCTGCTTAGGAGAAGGCGGACTTATTGCCGGAGACGATCTCTTCCAGTCAACCAAAAAATACAAGTGTGACACCCAACCTCACTTCATTTTTTCAATAATTAAAATCATACATTTTAAATATATTTTTTTATTAATCATAGCAAACTAACAAAGCAAACTACCCGCATTTCTACATTAGAAAGAGCAAAACAAGAAACTATTTTCTAATACAAAAAATCAGGTAAACGAAAACATTGTGAGAAACCCACTTGTCGGTCACTGTGGAAGTGTATGACTAAAATTTTCTCATATCATGTAAATAAGAGAGGCCTGTACCCAGCAGTGGGGCGACTAAAATGGCTTCAAAAAAGGAAATAAAACAAAATGAAAGTTGACACTGGCATTGTTATTTTGAGGAAATTGATATTTATCATAAGTGGCCACTATTCAAATTTAAATATGAAGGAGGAAGAAGTTCTGATCTTCCGCCATCAATGGTACTGGCTAATGGTACAAGTGGTCAGGCGGGGTTAATTTTTATTAAAATAAGCGGTAGGGCAAACGCACACAACGTTTCTCATTTTGTTTGAAACCTAAAACATAAGTTATGTATGGAGAATTTCATATAATGGCGCAGTTTATATGTAATCTAATTTTTTTAAGTTTTGTTGAAGACCGTTCATCGTAATTTTTTGGGATAGGAATAAATTGAAGATTCTTGAAAAATATAAGCAAAATCGTTCAAACCGTTTTTGAGAAAATCTACTTCATACATTGGAGCACACTCCTCATACTCATGACGATCTTGTACAGGTTAGGGAAGTGTGGGAAGACCACCTGCCAGCTGGGACGACAACATCCGGTATGTAGCGGGAGAACAATGGATTCGATCTGCTGAGTGCCGGGAGGGTTGGAAACAAATTGGAGAAGCGTATGTCCATTAGTGAACGGTTAAACCCTGATAATGGTGATGATGATTCTGACAATACATATTCTTTACCAATCCTTAGAGTAGCTCGAAAGTATACATGTATTAGGTGGATGACCGTGAAATGTTCTGCGATCTAGCACCACTGCAACTTCGTAGGGATGTCGGCTCCCTATAAGTGTGCTCTATCGCATATTCCACGGGGAGTGCTCGGAGGTGCTGTTTAACGCGATCCCGCCGTCCCCTCCACCTCCGCACTACGCTTACTGGGCAGGGATTGCATCCCTACACGATGAACTTACCGCGGATGCGTAGGTACCAATCGATCCTGCAGATCTTTCATCTACAGAGCCGGTAAACCCTGGAACGCTCTCCCTGCCCACATATTTCCCTCCATGTTCAGTCTCGAGTCCTTCAAAACGGGAGTGAATAGGCTCCTGTCAGGCCGGCATGGCATTCGCAACCCTCAATAAAACCGAATGTCCATGGGCGTCGTTAGTCGCCTTCTGGGTGGCTCGGCGCCATATGTCGCGCTCTCAAGAATAAAGAAAAAAGTTATGTATCTACATATTACATGAACTACGAAGAAAAAAGCCTTCGAACATGAGTAAAACTTTAACAGGCTCGTGAAAATGGCGTAAAAATGTAATCCCCTCGGAGTGCTTAGCTATAAAACTACCCATGAACTACTTACATTAACTAAAGTCTATGACTGAATTCTACTTTCTCTTTAACCCACGGACTTCGACTTGATGTAGATGAAGAATAAGCCTCAAGAAGAATCGTGACAACGAGGAGGCATTGCAAATACATACATACATATCACTCACGCAAATCCCGAGACTCGGGGTAAGTAGAGCAATCGGTTTTGTGCTGCAAGATCTCCGGTAAATTACAGCACAACACCGAACACCACATTTCGCAAGATGTTTGTACAAGATATAATCGTAATTTTATTATTTGAAATACAATTTTATTAAAATTAAATAGTGAATTTAAGTTACTTGTAAAGAATAATATTAATTCAACCTGCGCAAAAACCCTCTCAGTTGTGTTTTAATTGAGAAAACGTTTAACTGAACGAGCTGATATTAATTAATTCGAAACTTCAGTCGGTAAATACAAAAATAAATACAAATATATAGGTAAGCACAACATTTACGATTTACAATTCAATATGGAATTTAGAAAAAATACGAAAATCGTAAAATTGTGGAAACTCAATCGGAATGACACAGACTGACATAGGTACATCAATCATCTCATATTACAGCTCTATCAACAATGGAGAACTTTAATTGAATAAATTTTCATTATTCTTCCTGAAAGTTATTTTATTAATTATTTAAGGTTTTACGTACTTACCTTCTTGACAATAAATAAATCAGGTCTTATCAGCCCTTAAGCTGATGCGCAACAAAACAATAATTTCACCATATATTTAAAAAAAAAAATTAATATTAAACCAAAAATCACGGGAGACAATTCGTTATCGTCCTCTCTATTCTCGACTTTATAGTGCGAGAAAGACGCGACGACGAGAATGGCGCCCCTATTGTGTAAACATGACTTCGTGTGAACTCCGCGCTAAGGTAAAGATAGCAAACAGACAGTGAGCGCGTTACTCTAAAATCGTCCTTAACGCATTCGTAATATGTACACATATAGAAAAATTAACTTGTACACTTGAGTTAGGCCCTTAGGGCACGGAGACGGCTCCCCCACCGAAACGAGTGCTCAAGTAGGTCAGATGGGCCTACTCCAATGATTTTCGGAAGCAGCCATCCGTTCGGCGAGACTGCATACCCTAGGTTACCTACCTAGAGGTATACATATATATAAACGAACTGCTTGGACTTACAAAACCGCAGGTTTCCACATCATTACTGAAAAAGGGTGAATTTAAAAACAATGGTGTAGTAATGGCGAGGGTAATACAACGTACGAGAGTACAATATTCACCGTCCGAACGAAAGATTGCGATAGCTGGCATAAATTCTACACGTCTGTGATTTTATAAATTATAGAGTTTTATTTAAATTATAATATGTATACGCACGCACGATATATAAGAACTAGGCCCTGTATATATGTATGTCTATAACGCAATACAAAGAATTCGTCATGCATTAATTCATAAATTAAAGATCACAGGAGTGACATACCCCTACATATTATAGGTAATTGTTGGACTTGCCTAGAGCACATCAGCGACGGTGGCCAGAATATGCATACTATTATCCTATAGTTGTGTTGTGAATAAGACCACGATTTATCAGTATTGTAACCTAAAACAAAGATATATTTTTACGCTCATCAGGTAGGTTAGGTATGTGAGCATTCAAGAACGGCAGGAGAATGGCGTTCGATCGAATATTGCAGGAAGAAAACTCTGATGAGTTTAGCGTCTAACTGCGCAGATCGGCATTCCTTCTCCCCACCTATTTTAGTTTGCGGGAATACGGGAGACGCCGCTAGGCGGGGTGAGGCAGCGTGCAGAGCAGGAAGCCCCCCCTCCCCTCACCCACCGAACTGAGTTGGTGTGCCGCCAACTCGGCGTAATCTCTGGCACGTGTGTTGCGACTTGGGACCTATCCACTCCCACGGCCTCCTTACACCTCCACTACACGAGTCATGGCCAGGACAATTACACTACACCCTTAGTTAGCAGCAGTCTAGCGTTAAACTGCAGTTTGCGAAATACGTCTGAAATAACCATAGGTATACATACGATGTGTTGGACTGGGATGTGTAATTTGTAACCCTTGAATTTGAATGCAAAGCGCAGTAGTCCCATGTATTTAAGAACTTCAATGCAAAACGCGTACGTTCTCCCCATGGAATTTATCTTCAGATTGAATGCTAAAAACGGCCCACCATGGATTTTATGATCTTGAACTTTAATTCAAACACTATTTTTCCCGTGGATTTAAGAACTTCAATGCAAAACGCGTACTCTCCATGGATTTTTGGTCAAGAGCTTGATTGCAAAAAACGCTCTCTCCTTGGATTTATGTACTTGATTGAGCTTAAATGCAAAACGCGTTCTCAAAATGGATTTATGTCTGGAGCTTAAATGCAAAACGTGGTCTTCCCATGGAGTTAAGAACTTCAATGCAAAACGCGTTCTCAAAATGGATTTATGGTCTTGAGCTTAAATGCAAAACGTGGTCTTCCCATGGAGTTAAGAACTTCAATGCAAAACGCGTTCTCAAAATGGATTTCTGGTCTTGAGCTTAAATGCAAAACGTGGTCTTCCCATGGAGTTAAGAACTTCAATGCAAAACGCGTTCTCTAAATGGATTTATGATCTTGAGCTTAAATGTAAAACGCGGTCTTTCATTATCTATCAGTGAGCCGGGAGATGTGTTGTAAAGCGAAACACCAAGCACGTCAAGTGGCGCATTGTGGTTGTTAAATAGTCTTTACATTCAGGAGTCGGCACTGCGCTCCGAGCAGGGTCACTGTCGTGGAACCCGCTCTCCCTTCATTGGTTAATCTGAGCTACAATATACCCACCTAATCGATAAGATAACGAAAGTCATCGCTAGGGGAAAAGTTAAAATTAGGTACCTACACGCTATGTAAGTTTAAGAACAATGGGGCACCGATTAGATTAGGATGAGGTGGAATGAAAGTTACCGCCATTAAGCCACTCCATTACTCTGTCTACATACCTACCATACCATTACGATCTTACGACGACATACCTACCTACTCGAAAATAATCTAGATGATTCATTACATTATTCTAATAGATATTTCGCAGAAAATTACTCTTTTCTCAAAAATATGTGAAAAATGTAAACAAGGGCGGCGACAGCTACGGCTATTTCCGGGTGTGAGTTGCCACGTTTTCACGAGTCCAAAATGTCCGCTGCGCTGCACCGACAACGACACTCTTCAAAGTCAAGTTCAACGCATAGTGACCGTGGCGCATCTAATCGCGGTTACGTAAAAAGAAAGTAACCGCCTCCGGTTATCATTACGTTACGTTACGTCGACGTTGCGTTGCGTTGCGTTGCGGACGTGCGGGCGTGAGTTGCGCGGGCGGGAGGCGACGAGGCGCGGAGGGAGCAGTGAAAGGAAGGAGCGACTTTCTAGCGCGCGGAGGGGCCGGGAGGGAACCGGGCCACGGGCACTGTGTCAAGTGCACGACGCGAAAGTGGAGTCGTCTCGCTCGCACGCGCGGGCTCTAGGAGAGCAACAACGCTTACATAATCGAACCGGCTTTCTTCGTGATGGACTAACTATCGCGTGCGGGGCGCGGCTCGCGCGGCGCGGGGCGACGGCGCGTCTTCACTCTCGGTCACTGTTTAAATTCTAGGTCAGCATTTTATTAGGCTCGAGTTGACGTAATGTCATGCAAGCTACCTACATACTACCTACCTACTTAGCTAGACTAAAGTCAGACCATTAAGCGTCATTGATTGATCAACTAGGTACAATAGGTAGGCACCTACCTACATAGGTGTATATAGGTACCTAGGAGTAGTGGCAGGAAGTACGCGGATACAAACAAACGATGTTGTCTGCTCTTATTATTGTGGTGCTAAGAACTCCGCCGAACAAGAATCAAGTCAAGAGTGATAGTTTGGACACGGAATCAGCTGTGGAATCAGGCAAACTAAATCCGCCTCAGACGGATTGCTACGATCCTGCGTCTCGGTGGGGCTACAGTACAGCAGGCTGACTGGCCACGGCACGGCACGGATGGATAGAGGAACATTAGCAGTGCGAGCGAGCGTGCCACGCGAGAGAGAGAGACAGTGAACCGCGGCGCGGAGCGGCAACGTCGCCTAACTCCACGTGATACGCTCGTTCGTTACGTAAGCGAATATGGCTATCAAGCTAACTAGCGCGTGAAGGAACATACCCTAGAAATTGTCACTGACGCTATTGCTGTTTAATTAAAACTAATTTCTGCTTTTAAAATGTTAGCACGAATCGTTCCATCGGTCCCAGCATTTGTTTGTAAGTTCAATCTAGGAATCTGATAGGATTCAGCCGACCAGACCAGGAATCAAATTCAATAAAATCGTTCAGTGAAATGTAATTTTCAGAAATTGCTGCACTTCCTGCCTCAGAATACATTCCCGACTTCCTTAAAGTAAAGCTTTTCCGATAATTCCATTCCTAGAAACTAGATGGCGCCAGTTGTCCCATACAGCCATCGTACAGACATCAGTTATCAGTCTGCGGAGTGCTGCCGGAAAAGAACATGGCGCCAGCGGCTTCATCAAATTGTTTATCTCCTTCAATCTTCACCAGACGACATTACAAGTTCTTCGTAAAAAAAAATGAGAAAAACGTTCAGAGCCGACGTCCTATAAACTGATAGATAATCTGCACCTACGTTTCGATCGTCACACACATTGAATGAGTTCCTTTGTAAACGAATGCGGAATCGGCTTTTCCTGGTGACGAGATCAGAGGTGTCGGACATCACGCCTGTCTACTCTTCTTTTGAAATAAGTAACACGGAAGAAACGAAATTCGTGCTGACAGCGTTCGCGGATCTCGAACAGGAAGTGAATGAATTAGTGAGTAGGTGTGGTTATTGCTGAGACAACTCGTACAATGCAAGTAGGCACATAGTTTATTATGTACTTACAGTATAATACAATATAGATATTATTACCGTTGCAACTGGTGCAACAAAACGTTTCGAAGCCGGAACTTACTCGATCGATACTGAGAAGTCTGCGTGCGTTGTGGAATGAAACGGTCACAGTGAAAAATATGTTTCCCTTTCAATTTAGTCTTTCACTTCTTTAGAGTTTGAGAACTGCAGATATATTTTGGTTTAACGTTTTGGAAAATGATAAAGTTTGCGCTATTTGATACTAATAATTGATTTTTCAGTCGTTTCATTTCTGGGTCGTGTTAGTATTGTAAAAAAACAGTATTGTACTATAAATATTGGCTATCAGTTGATAAAGTAAAGTAATTGTGTCACCCTTAATGAAACTGTAAACGAACACGATAAAACACTTGTAAACACATTTAACACACGCAAGCTGCAAAGCCAACACAAGAAAATATATAATAAGGACAATCGCAAATGCTGCACAACTATACGTATACTAGTAGCTAGTCGCCAGCTCGGTGTACACCGGGAGTGGGGCGGGTGCGGGATCGGGAAGGACGAGGTAGCGTTATACTTATCTGATGTGCAATTCACCTTGAGATACTTAAAGAACACGGTGTTCCGCGCCCAATCCACTTGCGAGAACAGATTCTGGTCGAGCACTTTGCACATTAACTCAAAGAGGTCGACCTCGCACTGGTTGTAGGTTTGGCTCTGCAAGAGTCCGAAGAGTGCATTCTGCCACTCGCGGTCGTCGATGGTCTGGACGAAATCGCGAATCATGGGTGAGACGCGCAACGCGTCCGTAGAGGAGGCCGCCTCGGCCGTGGTGGTGCCGTGGGGGTTGCCGGTGGTAGTGGCGACCGGCGGGTCGAAGGCGAACGCGTCCGGCGAGGCGGAGTGCGGAGAGTGCGCCTCCCACTTGTCGTGCTGCTGCTGCGGCTGCTGCTGCTGATGCTGCTGCGGCGGCGGCGGCGGCATCATCGCCGGCCCAGGCGACGACTCCGGGGAGGAGGTCAGCGAGGACACCTGCGGGATCTGAATCTCTTGCTTGACGGGCACGTTGG
This sequence comes from Adela reaumurella, assembly GCA_009867175.2. Classification (NCBI taxonomy): domain Eukaryota; kingdom Metazoa; phylum Arthropoda; class Insecta; order Lepidoptera; family Adelidae; genus Adela; species Adela reaumurella. The sequence goes on along the minus strand of WYDE02000025.1, from coordinate 42,983 downwards.
CGTAGGGTGAGCCGAAGCCGAGCACGAGCCCTCCGTCTCCGATGGAGCCCCGCAGAGTCTGCACGGCGATCTGCCGCTGCCGCATCAGCTGCAGTTTGCGCGCGCGGTCTCGCTTGTACATGGGCCCGAACTTGTTGCGGCCACCCCGCATGCGGTCCGCTCGCACCGCTGCAACAAGAGACGAAACGCTTGAGACATTCGCGAGTGCCATCAACACTCCAACACTCCCACATCACCACCGACCTCTCTCTCCCCCGACACTTCTATACTTCCGTATTCATTAGAGATCTTATATGCGCCGCCGCGCCGGCCGGAGTAGTACATGAAATGAGATTGGGTTCGATTGAGATGAGTCAATTATGAGGCGAAATTAATGAATAGGTAATGAATAAGATGAATTCATAATATTTTCAAGTTCAATAAAATAATCGGATGAAGACCATTCTGTACACTCACTTTTTCCTAAAGGGACCACAAACAATTAAGTGCATAGTTTATTGCATGTGTATCTGCGAATCCGAAGTAGGTGTAGTAGGTATAAAGATCTGTGCCAAATTATAATGAGGTTATCGGTCCTGGAGACGAGGTTGTGGGGCCGATAGAGGTTTATTTATTTAGTTATGCGCCTGCACACGTGCTCAGTTACTTCACCGGGCCCGGCGGCGGCAACGGCGCGGCGGTGACGACACGTCGCAATTGACACGAATTTCATTAGCATACATACATAATGCTGGAGAGGTTATTCACGCAAAGCGCGCCCTCTCTGTAATCGCCGATGACGTCCAAATAATATTTAAAAAAATCTTCAATTTTCATATTAATCACTAGCAACTAAACGGTTTCCAAAAACACATTCGACAATTTGTGTCTATTCTTCGCTAAATGTGTGATCTAAAAAGTCCGGCATTATGAATAAGAAGTGAAGAAGTTAGAAATCATCTAGCGCCAACAGGGCACAAAGTGAGTGAGATCGATGATCATCCATCACCGATATATTGTTATAGCGCAATCGGCAAATATTAAGTTCCACCCCAGAGTCGTCTATAAAAACCTACGTGGGTTGGACATTTCAACGAGTAGCGGGCCTGACGGCATTCCGGCGATTGTCTTGAAAATTTGTACTCTAGAATTGGCGCCCAGTCCTCATCCGCCAGCGAAGCCATCGAACTATCGCCCTGTAGAGATAACCTCACTCTGAAGTAAGGTTATGGAGCGTATTGTCAACTCGGCGCTCCCGACGTACCTAGAAGACATTAAACTCCTATACGTGAAACAGTATGGATTCGCAAAAAAAGGTCGACTGAAGACGTGGTTAGCGTTAGATCGACTTAGCGCAAGTGACGCACTTGTAGGCTGAAAAACTTGAAAGTTTTGGCGTCGAAAGCTTGAATAATTTGGCGGTCGCTTTTTTTATATATATCCAAAGCATTGGATATAAATATGGGCACTGGGGACTTCTTAGCAAGCTTCCGGGCTACGGTGTCCCCACAACACGGTGCACTTGGATCTCCAGTTTTTTGAGTGGTCTGTCGATCTTTGCCACCGTAGATGGTGCCTGCTCATCCGCCTACTCAATTAATGCTGGTGTTTCCACAAGGATCCGCGCCATCTCCTACGCTGTTTCTGAATTTTATCAACGACATGCTCTCGCTCGTCAAAATAGAATGTTACGAGGACGACAACACTGCGCACGAAGGGTTCAGGAAAGATTGGAAGGGTAAAGAGGCCTCAGCAACGAATGCGAGACTGTTGCTTACGTTGACCTAGTTCTCGAAAAAGTATCCTCTTGGGGGAAGGAGAACTTGGTCAACTTCAACGTAGCCAAAACGCAAACTTGCACTTTCTCTACTAGGGCTGATCCGTTTCCCCTCCAAGCTACTTTCCAGGGCAACCAAGACCGCAACGATGATAGTTTGGGCGTCCTGGGTATGGAGGTGTCTAGGTAAGTTGGTTTTCGATCTTTCATAGAATCCACGGCGGAACTAGCGTCTACAAAATTGGGAATCCTATACCGAATTAGGTTTTTTTTTCACTCTGATCCAACTGCTTGCACTTTATAAAGCGCAAGCAAGACGGGTGATGGAATATTGCAATCTCTGGGAAGGTTCCCCAGAAAACTTCTTTCGGCCTTAGATTATATTTAGCCACGTGCCATTCGTCGACCCTGTAATCACAAAGGACCTTCAACCTCTAAAGCACAGACGCATCGCTGTTTCGTTGAGCCTGTTTTATCGGTACTACTACGGCCGCTGCTCAGATGATCTTGTTTATATCTTGCGGAACACCCGTTTGTAGTCGGCAGAAAAGTTCTTCGGACTGCACGAGTATCTAAATCGTACTTGAGTTGCACTGCAAAGGTGTGGAACGTGCTTCCCGGGAACATTTTCCCCTATTCCTGCACTCCACTGGTCTTCAAATCGCGGGTTAATATAGCCTTTCACCAGAAACATTAATCCGCCTTCAAGCCTAAGTTGGTACCTCCTCGGGGGTGATTTTGGCTGTACTCGAGGCCCCGACCTCAAGCACAGTACCCAGATTGACAGTAAAAAAAACACGGAACTACACAAAAGATCGGGATTAAGAACAAAAGTTAGGAAACATTTACAACTAACAGAACCTCTACCTATAGGATATAATATAAGAATATTATCGTCCCCGTAAGATGCCCACCACCGAGATATTGTAAACGCCAGTAGTGGACCAATACTGCGTTGACATAAATCTCAATGGCTGTTGTGATCGTTGCACAAATCTCGATGTACCGCTTAGATACCTAGCAGCTAGGTAGGTAAGCAGATCCTACTGCTCTCGAAAATAACTTTCGTGCCAGGATAACTTGGGATTTTCCTCAAACAACGGAAGACCTCTTTTGCTCCAAATAGACATTACATTTTACCATATGAATACACGTTTAAAGTCGATAGTGAAATGCAGATTTCCGTATCTATTTCGGCTGCTTGCTACCGGCACCGGCATTCTAACCTTGGATGATCCGTACACGAGGATAGGCGATGAATTGGAACTTACGAGTAGTTATGTGCAGTTCTTATTACAATATTATATGTAGAATAAGATAATTTAGGATAAAACATTTACCCACATCTTTCCGAGAATATGTAAGTTGCTTGCGTGTGCACTGTTCAAGTGAGTGCAGCGTGAAAAAATGCACATTGACATGAATTGCACGAACTGGTCCCATCATATACGGCGCGTTCATTGTCGGAGCCATTTCTAGATAGTAAAAACATAACATATTTATTTTCAGGATAATTTGCTTTTAGTTAAGTCTCCGTTTACTTTTATCATTTATTTTATTATAATTAATTCAAATTTTAATAAAATATAATAGTTAACTAACTGTTTAGATCAGTTGTAGTTATATTTGATAAAACGTCTGCCACTGAAGTTTTTACATTTACGCACTATACCCTTTTACGGGATCGCTTCGCTTGCCCAATATTATTTTATAAGTTTACAATAGTTTTCTTCCTTTAAATGCAACCGCCTTGATGGTTTTGGCATAGTTCTCCAAAATATTTCATAAAAATTCGTTTCCACCAGAGGAACGGCAACGCTCCGCGGAAAACAAACAAGCTGGGAGGGAATGCAAGTAAACAATGTCGATATCCCCCCACTAAGAACAAATCCATCTTGTAAATCCATTATTTACAGGGAGGGTAACCAACATACGGAATGCACTCCCCCTACATTCTTCCCGCCGAAGATCCGCCAGTATATTTATTTCGTGAGTTTTCTGTAATCTTTAAGATCAAATGCTAAAGGAAAGTAATTTATTTCCGAACCGGGTCTTGTTTGACCCGGTTTGTAAAAATCGTAGATTCGGGGCTGGCTGATAATTTCAAATAAAATATGCTTATTTATTGGGAAGTGGGAAGCGAATAGGAATGTGAATGTTTACGAAAATTGGCTGAGCTCCCTTTGATGCGTGCTTTTGTAAAGTCGCCCACCAGACTTAGCATACACCCGTCTTCGAAGTTCGTTTCGCGGACGTAAATAGACCGGGCGGTCTCACGGTGTTTGCAAACACGAAACACGACTCATCCTCAGTCTGCGTCGTCGAGGAGAAAGGCAAGTGCGTAGCCGCTAATGGCGTGATACCGACATTTGCATCTCCCCGTTGAAAAGCTAATATCTCTAAATACCTACAATGCACTCCAAACTGCAGTGGTGCCTAAACGGCAGTTCTCGAGAGGATTGCCAATCGTTGTTTTATATATTTTATATTTTGAAGTAGTTTCCAAGCCCTTAGACTGGTCTAGTTAGTAAGTATATTAGTAATCTATGGCTAAGCGAAGCGAAGTAGAAGTAGGGTCAAAGCGCTTTTGATGTCTGTCTGTCTGGCTTGTCTGGTTGTTTGTACGCGCAACTCCTAAACGGATCGATCTGAAATGTTGTGGGTTCATTGTATATGTCAATATCTCACCACACGGGTTTAACTTCCTAGAAGAACTGGCAAGACACTTCGGTGGTCATTCCTCACTCTTCCTAAACGGTTTGGCCGCATTCCGCAGGTTAGCAACCCTGTAAATAAGGATTTACAGAATCGATTCGTTCTAAGTGGGAAATTAAATTCAATTCAATTTATATTCGTGAGAGAAGCCAGCAAACGAAAAAAAGCTTGAATCATGAAAATCTAATATTGGACGACAATCTGTTGAATTCGGATTTTAGCATATGATTCTAGGAAATAAGCGTGTTTAGTATGACAGAATTCTCCAAATTTCAGATAGCGAACAGTAATTGAAGGCACGACCTCAATACAGATGGGTATGGAATGAGGTTCGTTGAACCCCGCAGCAAAGCGCTCAACGTCTGGCAATAGTCGCATGGATGAGCACAAAAAAACTGTGCTCTCGATTGAGCCGCATCACCCACCGATGACTGTACCCACTCCACAGACGAATACCTTTTCCGACCAGTAAAATATAAGTCAGTGCCTGTTCCCGTACTCTGTGTACAAATGATCTTCTCCATACATCCGATTGTTGTGCCGACAACCATTTATTGTTTTAGTGTAGATCAATGCCGACAACCTACAAAAGCATTCATTCTCGTACGGGAAAGCCATCTATCTGCGTAGGTCTGCGAAAGCCATGCAGGCGCGACATGTGCCTTTTTACGTTTCTTTTGAAGAATACAGTCATTCGCTGCAGGAGGGTAGTGTATACCAGAGTTTCGCAATGCGGAAGATAAAGAAATACTGGAGCTCTTAGTCCGCACTTTAGGCAGCTCTACAAGAAAGGGATGCATGCCCTGTTTGTTACGCGTGGACCTATTGCGAAATGGTGAGATCGGAATCGCTTCGAACAGCTCCTCACAACATTCGCCGTTTTGAACAGTCGATGGAGCACACTTAAGTGAACCAATGTCACTCACTACCTACGGGGATGCAATGGTTGAAGTTCGCAGGACAAAATTGGTAAGTTAAGATGGAGAAAAATACATTTTATTTCTGATTTTACATATGGCTTCTTTCTTATCAAAAGAAAAAAGCCATAAGCCTATTCTTGTTCTCTTTTAGATATACAAGTTATTTTAATTATGGGATAACAGTTTTAACAAATTACCAGAACATATATTTCGATATGCGTCTTGCACGTCTGAAATCGTCTTGCACAGACACATTATATGCATAGATTTTGTCAAACCAGTTGTTAGAATTTTTACTTATGAATGCACCACGCGTAGGTACCGTGTGCTTAAACTTATACGCATGCGGGCCATGCACATTTACACTACATATAATGCAAACTGGTGCAAGACGAGTGCCACAGGAGTGTTACAAGAGAGTGTAAGTAAACCTAGGTGCATGGCGCATCTACTATGCCAACTGGCATGCTTGAGTTAAAATGTACATAATATTGACCGATGCATTAGGATGAGCTTAGGAAGTAATGCGGCGACATCGCAATGTACCGCTAGAAAAGATAAAAACTGACAAATCTACGTAAATACATATATGTGTTACACGCCGCGCCGTGGGCCTTCTTTAATACATACATACATACATACATATCACACACGCTAAATCCCAAGAATCGGGGTAAGCAGAGCAATCGGTGTTGTGCTGCGAGAACTCCGCTGAATTACAGCACAACACCGACCACCACATTTCGCAAGATGTTCGGACAAGACATCAAGCAGCATGTAAGGCACGAA
>WYDE02000021.1:30475-48853 GCA_009867175.2 Adela reaumurella | reverse complement strand
GGGCAACTTCTCAAATGGATCAAAGCCTTCCTGACAGGCCGAAGACTCTCTGTCCGAGTCGGAGAAGTGTTCTCTGAGAAGAAGCATGCTTGGAGTGGAGTTCCCCAGGGCTCTGTAATCTCAACCACCCTGTTCAACATATTTATAGCTGATCTCCATGCTATCATTGAGTGCCACAAGAGCTTCTTGGCGGACGACTCCAAGTTCTTCGAAAACCCACATGTTCTCCATGGGAAACTACAGAAAGACTAAAAGGGTTGTGAGACTAATTAATGTCTTTCTTGTCTGTTATGCAAAAAAAAAATTTTTTAATTTGTATTGTGTAAGTATTTTTATATATTTTTTTAAATTAATTATTACCTAGGAAATTGTTTTGTTATTCAGTATTTCTTTTGTTTTTGTTATTGTTTTTATTTTTTGGGTGGTGTTTATACAGTTGTCACATTATAATATTATGTTTCAAAAGACTAGGCTTAAAATCAGAAGCTCTAGTTTAGGTGCTATATCTGCACCTAGGCCTATTTCACGATTGTTGATTGTTAAACAGGGTGCATCAGTGGTCCATGGACTGGTTAATAAAACTGAACGAGCAGAAATGCAGTGTTCTCCATCTGGTGAAGCAGAACCCGCAACTCCCATACTACCTAAACAATACCTAACTATGTGCGGTGCACCAGCAAGAGACCTAGGAGTTCTAGTAACTCATGACCTTAAGTGGGAGGCCCATATTGCCCAGATAGTGAAGAGAGCCAACTCCATAACCTATCTCATCAAGAAGTCCTTTCGCCACCTTACCCCAGATGTCACACTCAAAATCTACAAGTCATATGTACGACCTCTGCTAGAATATGCGTTCCAAGTCTGGCAACCCTACTTCATCAAGGACACTACTCTGCTCGAAAACGTACAACGAAAATTTACGAAAATCCCTTGGCAGCTAAAAACTTTGTCCTACGAAGAAAGACTGATGGCCCTCAAGCTACCAACTCTGCAAGAAAGACGGATGCAGGACGATTTGATTGAGGTGTATAAAATGGTTACTGAAAAATACGACTGTGAGGCAATGAAGGAAATGTTCACCCTTAATCAAAGCACTCACCTCCGGGTCCACACCCTGAAACTGAATCAAACAGAGCACAAGATCAACACAACAAACACTTCATAACAAACAGAGTTGTTGAAGATTGGAACCAACTTCCGGAGGACATTATCAGTGCGAACAACGTAAACCAATTTAAAAACCGTTTGGACACTTATCTAAAATGTTTGCGGTGGAAATTCTCTGTCCGTGGAGGGCAGACGCCAAAAGTTTCCTGAAGAAGCTTGGTCCTCTTTTGGTCGACGTGACAGGTGTTACACAGGCGGGGGCCTACTTTACCCAGCATGTCAGCCTTGCTGTCCAGCGGGGAACGCTGCAAGCGTACTAGGTACTTCTTCAATTAATATTTTTGATAATAATTTAAATATATTATATTTTTTCATTTCGTTTTTTTTGAGTGTATGTTTTGTTATGTGTTTATTTTAATTATTCGTGCAATAAAATTAAAAAAAAATTATGTAATGTGATTGCATTGTTTCAATGTTTGATGTGAGATGTAAGATACAAATTATAAAAATAAAAATTACTGTTTGCAACACTAAACACAACACGGTTTAATAATAAGTTTTGTGCACACACTACTGAATTCACATAATTTTATAATAATGTACGGACATGTGAAATATAACATTTTGAAAATGTTATATTAAACAGGCGTGACGATATGTATGTATGTATGTATATTAAATTTTCAAATGGTTGTTTAACGAACGTGGTAATTTAAAAAAAGTATTATATGTGTAATATATACAAATTCTTTATGTGGCATGATGCACATGCATTATTTTTTTGGTCTGTGTGAAACCATTGTGTGATTTGAAGAAATTAAATTGTACTTATAACAAAATTAGTTAACTTAACAAATTTTTGTGTCTCAAATAAATGTTGTTGTTGATTATGCATTTTTGGATTTTTGCTATAGTAACATGTTTTTTCGTTTCCCGAAACCATGCAGAATTCACATACGACGATGTATACGCGACGATGAATGTGATTCTAAAATGATTCTGCAAGCTTTCGAGTCTCCAGCAATAGACGTCTGTGTGATATAGCCTCGCGACTCATGAATCTGGACGTCTATGGAATAAATTTACTAATATATATTCTTAATAAGCTTTTTTAATACCTATCCAACGATACACCACTTTATTAATTTCTTTTTTGGACAGCTTGTACACCAATTACCAAAGTTACTATTTTCAGGCACATCTACATGACAGTTGCAATACCCCTGATTTTTTTCCGAATTTTTGGACAAGTTTTTGATAGTAAAATGCGCGTCACAAATTTTGTTTTAAATTTTCATGTTAAGTAAGGTGTGCTGTGTTGTGTGCGTAGGTGCGCGCGTACTTTGCGCAGTTCGGTTGCGTGGAGGAGGCGGTGATGCTGATGGACCAGCAGACGAAGCGGCACCGCGGCTTTGGCTTTGTCACCTTCGAGTCGGAGGAGGCCGTCGACCGCGTCTGCGACATCCACTTTCACACCATCAAGAACAAGAAGGTAAGCGTCTCACTGTACTGGTCCGCCGCTAGACGCCGCCGATAGCGCACAGTGCTGAGCTCCGACCTCTCTGCCGCAGGTGGAGTGCAAGCGCGCGCAGCCCAAGGAGGCGGCGGCGGCACCCGCGCTCGCATCGCTGGCAGGCAAGCGGCTGGTGCTGCCGGCGACGCTGCGCGCCCCGCCCTCCGTGCCACGCCTGCTCTACCCGGCCGCCGCCTACCGCTACGCGCCGTACGCGCTTCCTGCCGCCGCCGTGCCGCCATCGCTGCCACCGCAGCCGCCGCAGCCCACCCTCATGCCCCAGTACCAGCTGGCGGGCGTGGACATGAGCTCCTTCCAGGGCATCGACTGGGGCGCCATGTACGGCGTCGGCATGTACCTGTAGGCGCAGCGATGCCTTGCAGCTCACCTCTCGCACGGTTGTCCCCCGACAAGCAATTGACGTAGAGTAAGGCCCAGTATTGAGAATACGCAAGTAAGCATCTGACGAGTGCGCGCGCCGGCACCCGCGCCTCCGCCTCGCGCCGGCGCGGCGCGCGCACGCGTCTCTAGGTAGAGCGACACTCGTTTTAGTTTATCCCGTCATTTTAAGTTGGTACAGAGATTTGTACGATCTGCGCTCGGCTCTCGCGCTCCCCACGGCTCCGCCCAGCGGCGGAGCGCGAGAGCCGGCAGAGGTTTTAGTTTAGTTATTACAGTTCCTAGGCAGCCGTTGGCAGCGCCGCGGGCCGCGTCGCGGCGCGAGCGGCGCCGATCTCGTTAGAATGCTCGTATTACTTTATACTCGACACGATACATATCCGCCACGTGGAAAGGAAAGCAATCTCACTAGTGACTAGCGGACGCGACGTCCGGCCGCGAGCAGTATTGTGTATACCTACTTACGTGTAGAACGCTCCACTAACTCGTACTTGATGACAATAAGCCGAGTGTCTCGCCGCTGCCGCCGCCGCCGCTCCTCTCTCCGCACGCGACAGCAGCGGACGGACGGGGGAGCGGCGACGGCCGCGGCGGAGGGATTCTAGTTTGTAATTAACCAGTGTATGTACTTATGTGTGCATGTGAGTCGCACTAACTCTGTATGTATGTAGGTGCAGTTGGCGCGTAGCTGATAAGTTAGTTAGTAGACCAGCAGTATTACCTTGTTCCCCCTCGCTTGTTCGCCCTCCTTTGCCGCCACCTCACCGCTCCCCCCCGCCCCTTTCCGCTGCACCGCGCATCTCTTCTTTACCTATTATTTGTACACTCTGTAAGGTTGTGGGTGAGTTGTATTGGTTAGCTCGGGGCGCGGCGACCGCGTCGCACCGGCATCCTCTAGTCCCTCAGTATCTACTCGGCAGCCGAACTGAAACGGTATACGTAGATAAGCTCCACCATTTTCTCTTTTTGCATTTTGGAGTGAATGTGTAAGAGTCTACGTCGACGTCGAGTGCGTAGCGGCGGACGAGTGACTCGCGTGCAGTTTGTGTTGCACGGCGTACAGTTTTACTTGCCGACGAGGACTCAACTTTTACTGTGAGCTCTTTGACGCGAGGCATGCTTAGACTGTGTCGGCGCTAGCGTGCGTCGCCTGGCGACAGTGCAACCCCTCTGCGCGAGGACGCACGCCGCCGCCCGCTACGACTCCTCGTCCACTTATCTGGTAGCAGTAAGCACACTAGTGTTGCCGCAGTAAGATGACTACCGGATATAACGTGTCGAGTAGACGAGCTGTACGCTTTGACTTCGGACTTGACTACTGAGGACCGACGGAGCGATCGCCGCGTGCGCTCGCTCATTATGTACAAGTTTGATGGAATGTGTTTTACTTTGAATAGTTATTTAAGTATGTAGTGTATTTAGTGTGATGGCGAGTGCGGGGGAGGGGGAAGGGGGCGGGGCGGGGTGGGGGGAGTACGCATAGTGCGACGCCGACATTCCTTGTGCACTTTATATTTATAGTAGGTACGTACGTACGTATGTCTGTACTGTAGGAGTGAGACATTTGATATTATATAGCAGTATTGTTAGTTTAAGCTGTCTAACCTAGTTAGTGAGGGGGCGGGCGCGCTCAACACGCTGCGATGGGGCAGCTAGGCCGCGCGCCACACGAGTCCAGTCCGAGAGCCGCGGGTCGAGATAGTGATCGCGCTCGCATGTCGGTGCTGGACGTGCTCACACAGGTGTACAAGTTGTACAGTGAGGTGCCCCCGCCCCCAGACATCCCGCCCTTCCCCGCCCCTCCTCCCCATCTGTTCCCGCTCCGTACTTAACTTTTAGTACTTAGTACGAGTGGTATTTGTATTGTGATCACTTTTGCTGTACACGGCGGCGAACGCGTCGCGTCGTTCGCGCGCCGCGCTCGCCGCAGTAGTGTGTATTAGAGGCACCTAGAGCTAGGACTTGTGTGTCATTATTATATTGATATTTGATAGAACGGAACTGTGTGTTTTATTTGGGGGTTAGACGTAGCTGGGTGCGGTGTTCTTCCCTCCTTACTTACATACGTAGTGCACGCCGCGTAGACCACTCTACTGTAACCGCTTGCCGCAGTGCGTAGCCTCCGACTGAGACGTCTCTTCCCGCTCGCTTGCGTCGCTGCGGGCGCCTGGCGAACTCGAGTACACGCCTCCTCAGCCGACGGCGCTGTCCTCATTCATCCTCCTCAATAAAATATGTAAAATAATATTGACACGGAGAATAGGTAGCGGCGTGGGCGGGGGGAGGGGGCGGGGACGGGGCTTAGAGTGTGACTAGACTAGGCCGCCGGCCGCGTGTAGATGTCGTCGGTGCGTCAGCAGAGCATGCCGCTACTCAGCTGTAATCGTAGTGTTGTCATCAGATACGATGCTGTGAGAACTCACCCGCATGCACACACGCACAAACAATACTTACACACGTGACTTGCGCAGTCTTATTTATGGACACTTGGTCGCTGCTGGTACCATGAGTAAATAATTGTATATTTTGCTTGTAGTTGATTTTACAGTACACAGTTAAATGAGTTCTAACTATAATAGTTGGTCAACTCTCAGGGTGATTGAGAGTTGGTGAACTCTCTCTAGGGTGGGGAGGAGAGGGTGGCAGCATGTGTGTGTAGAGTGTGGGTACTGTGCAGTAGTGAGTTGACAGTGAGTTGACATGTTGTACAATAACCACGTCTGTTGTGAAGTGTGCTGCGGTGCCGTAGTGTCTTCTCTGTGTAGAGTGAGTGTGCGTCTGCTGCTGCCAGGAGGGGAGGGAGGAGGGCGGCAGCATGTGAGTGTAGAGTGTGGGTACTGTGTGGTAGTGAGTTGGCAGTTAGTAGACATGTTGTAAAATAACCACGTCTGTTGTGAAGAGTGCAGCGGTGCCATAGTGTCCTGTCTTTGTTGGGTGAATGTGCGTCTACTGCTGCCGGGAGGGGCGGGGGGAGGGTGGCAGCATGTGAGTGTAGAGTGTGGGTATTGTGCGGTAGTGAGTTGGCAGTGAGTTGACATGTTGTAAAATAACCACCTCTGTTGTGAAGAGTGCAGCGGTTCCGTAGTGTCCTGTCTTTGTTGGGTGAATGTGCGTCTACTGCTGCCGGGAGGGGTGGGAGGAGGATGGCAGCATGTGCGTGTAGAGTGTGGGTACTGTGCGGTTCTGAGTTGGCAGTGAGTTGATATGTTGTACAATAACCGCGTCTGTTGTGAAGTGTGCTAGGGTGCCGTAGTGTCTTGTCTGTGAAGAGTGAGTGTGCCTAATGCTGCCGGAAGGGGTGGGGGGAGTGTGGCAGCATGTGCGTGTAGAGTGTGGGTACTGTGCAGTAGTGAGTTGACATGTTGTACAATAACCACATCTGTTGTGAACTGTGCTGCGGTTCCGTAGTGTCTTGTATGTGTAGAGTAAGTGTGCGACTGTTGCTGCCGGGAGGGGAGGGGGGAGATGGCAGCATGTGCGTGTAGAGTGTGTGTACTGTGCGGTAGTGAGTTGGCAGTGAGTTGACATGTTGTACAAAAACCACGTCTGTTGTTAAGTGTGCTGCGGTGCCGTAGTGTCTACTTTGTGTAGAGTGAGTTTGCGTCTGCTGCTGCCGGGAGCGGAGAGGGGAGGGGTGCAACATGTGTGTGTGGTAGTGAGTTGGCAGTGAGTCGACATCCTGTACAATAACCACGTCTGTTGTGAACTGTACTGCGGTGCCGTAGTGTCTTGTCTGTGCAGGTAGAGTGCGTGTAACATTGCTGCTGCCTACTACACACTGCATATTTTTGTGTACTATATTTTCGTCGCCAATTTTTAGATCCAAGACACTTTAGTCCTCAATATTTTTATTAATTTGAAATGTATTTTGATTTTAAAGGCACCAAATTTATTCAAATGTATTTAAGGGTCCCTTCAAGTTTCCGTATCCGTACAAATTTAAAATTTCTATAAAATGGAGAGAAAAATTTTAATGAAACTTTTCATATAAGCAGAACCCGAAATTGTAGTAAGTGTATGAAAGAGTTTTTCGATAACCATTGTCATAAAATAATTATAGTAATCCCAAAATTTTCCATCGTAATATATATCACGAACGTCTTAAATATCTTAAAATCAACTGTTTTGAAAATATACTAATTATTTAGAATGACTATTTTGTACACTTACAGTATGGATTCGGAGATTCATGGGCTCAATGTATACTAACAAATTCCAAACTAAAACTATCACAGAAGTCTGCTAAATGACAGAAGTCACGCAATGAAGCTTTAGCGACGAATCGCCCAACCTGGCAGGCAACCTTGTAACTTTGGCATTTCTAGTGATGGCTAATAAGTAACTTTGTGTAAATGAGTAAGAACTTGTTACTATTTACTAGGTATGGGTGGTGCGTGCTTGTAAGACATTTTCAGGCATTTTGTTCCTTCAGGATCACAGGAAGTGCCTTCTAGGATTTGTTGAATTTACAGGAACATTCGGTTTCAAGCATGGCCTCATAGATGACTATATGTATTTCTAGTTCTAGTGTTAGTGTTCCGAATATTACTACCAAATTTTCCCATCACAAATAAAAGTCAAACTGACAGACGTCAAGAACGCATTCACTCGGCGGCCGAACGGTACTTCCACTTCGGCTTAGGTTATGTGTACGTTTTTTTCCCCCCAAAGCGATAAAATCTATCGAGTAACTTCCTGCAACACTTTCTGTCAACACAGATATCCAGGAAGTGTCATCAGTCTTGTTTATGGTCCAACTCGTGCGGCTGCTATCTTGTTCTTCAGTACCGTGAGCTGGTAGGGCGTTAAAAAGGTGGGTCAAGCCTCGGCTGGACTCGAAATATTCATTATAATCCCTTTGGCTTTACCCACTTTGAGAGGGCTTACCCACTTTCGCCTGCGATCTAGTTCGAATAAGTAAGTGTACTATCATTAATTTAACGATTGAATGACAATTAGAATTGAGAATTAGAACTCTTTAGTCGAAAGATTGTTTCTAAATATTATAAATTTGACAGCATGTACTATGCTTGAGGATAAAGTTTTTTATGGACAATAAATGCCTGCACGTTTTATTTTTTAAATATTTCTGAAAAATTTATTTTGCATCAGCCCTGTGTCTCAGTAGCTGGAGCTAAGGATCACCCCTCCCCTTTGTGTATTTAACTACAGTCGTTCCGCGCCTGCGAATGGAGCAAGAGGTGCGTAATAACGTATAAACTGATGCTTTTGTGCTTATTATGACTGAGGTCTGATATAGATTCGATTTGAGTAGATTATTAACCCGTTGACTTCCATAAGGCGTCCCTTATGTCCTCTATGAAATTTTTGGAACACCTTTTTATCCATCCTAGACTGATTTATTTAGCTGAAGAGCATACCATTGGTTTAATTTCCAGATCTGGACTTGTCATATTTTTAAGCGTGAAAACACCTTTGTGGTTATTCCGATTTTCAGTCAGTTTTTCCTCATCAATTAGGTGTGTTTACGATGGTGGAATACCCTGAAACACACTATTTATGGTTATAATCAGGGAAGCGTAGATTACAAGTCCGCTCGGCGAACACAAATATATTGGAGGGTTAGGTCTGAGATGCGACAAAATTTTGCTTCGGTGCTACGAGAAGTTCAGGACGAAGGATGAAGTTCAGAGAAGTTCAGAAGGTTTATCAAATAAACCTGCTACTTATTCGACGCTTGAATTGTTAGTAATAGTTTCATAGGTGCGGTAGATCTCCTTCCAAATTATTTCTTCAAGCTCGTTATATAACCTAAAAGAAGTATCTTAGCTATTACTGACTAGCAGCCGATGTTTTTATGCCTGAATTCTTTCAACATTTCTTCTCTTCACAGAACGTTAACAACGCTATGTCCTAGCTAGCTAGTACATCTTTCATGGCTTAGTAGAACTTTCGAGACTGCGATTGAACTCTGGGAAAAGTCATAGCGTGCTGAAGAACATTAACTAGCACGCACAACTGATGACACTTCCTGGATATTTGTATTGCCAGGTGCGGGAAGTTATTCGATAGATGATAGGCCTGAAAAGCCCTAAATTTGGAGGAAAAAACATGTTTTTTTTAATCGTTATGATTGCTTCAGCCATTTTAGCTATGTTAGCCCCATGGTATCTGTTTATTGATATTTTAATATTCTACAGTGCGAAACAATGGCAGTGAGAGTGTAAAAAAAAATTTACAAATCCAAAATTTTCCTTTTGAGCCAGTCCCAAGGTTTCATGTACTTGTTGAGTCTATCAATTCTTTGATCTCTCAATAGCTTCTGCCCCAGTTCCTGGTTCCTAGCACATTCCAACAATATGTGGAGTAGGTCCTCTTCTATTCCACATTCCAGGGTTGTATTCTCAAAGTCTACTCGTACGTCGTGGGCAAACGATGGATGGTGATGGTGATGGTGATGATTGAAAAAAGATGGAGAGGCATATGTCCAGCAGTGGAAGGTCAAACACTGATGACAATGATGACGATTATGATTCTCAAAGTGGGTCAAGCCGAAGGCTCGGACCTCTAAATGTGAAAATTGTATGGAGGCACATGCTTGAAGGGACCCTTAAATACAAACTGCAAATTACTCTCGCGCAATGCATTTAAAATACTGACCAGCGCTGTTACCGGCGTAGACTCACTCGACGTGTCGGGGTCGAGGTGCGAGTGTGAAACACATAGATTTTGTATAGACTTCACTATCTGTGTCACTGTCATTTCTCACTCCTCACTCGAGTGAGACGACGCCAGTAAGGGCCCAGACCTGACTGCACTAGACTCACTACCCTAAATATTTACATGTTGATGTGCAAGCGGAGTATAACTTCAGTTCCGTACTACTACATTTCCTTACTACCTTGAGGTGAGCACATTTTAACATCTACGTTTCTTTCACCTGATGATAGAAATACATTTTTACTTACTATACATTCGATAGTAAATGTGCCACAAAATAAAAAAGCACAACGTGAAACAGTAGTAAAGGTGTTCTAAAAAGAAAGTATTAAATTTTTTAAAGTTACACATCAGATTTATAATGTGGAACAGAATAATGGAAGCACGTATTGTGGAGGATGGTCGCCCACGGGCATTCGAACATTCACTGGGGCTACGAATATCACGTCGGCTGGCTAGATGCACCTTCACATTCTGTTTGAACTGTACATTGGCAGGAAAGAGGCAGGACAGGTGCATTCCACAGATTGGCAACCAGGAAAGTATTTACAGGATCAATTCGTCCTCAGTGGGCGAATATTGACTGTCTGTATTCATGTCGGAATGGGGATAGTGTGATTGTGTCGTGCAGCTCCTTGGAGATCGTCTGTTTTCCTCCACCTCGCCAGGCTTGCGGTTGGATGACTGGTCTACCTAGCTAATGTTGTGTGTACTGGTGCTGTACAGTACATACAAGTGGTCAGTCTCAGTGCAGTTGAGTCAGTTCATTTCAGTCAGTGACCACTTCTCGCCCGACTTCTTGACCACCTCTGCTGTGCCGCCTCTCTTGCGTTATTACAACGATCGAACGACCAACAAAGCATGTAAGCATTAGCATGCTAATGCTTTTATTTTATTGAGCAATTGCCAACAACGTATTTGGCATTAGCGGCCAGGTCAAGCTATTCGCATCTTACTAATATCATACAGAAGGTTAGCTGGCAAAGAGTAGGTAAGTATGCGCATTAACACTAGTACGCCCGTCCGTTGTACCTATCCTCTCCTGTTCAATTGAAAAGTAGATAGATTGATTAATTTATTAATTTCCCTATACGAGATATAGTAAAAGAACGCTGACCGTTGTATTCCTCTGTGGATAGTGTCGCAACTTGTGCAAAAAGTCAAAATGCCCGCGGAGCAGACTAGCTCTGGGGCTCGCTCGCGTAACGCTCTTCCCAATGCTTAAGTTAAGCCTCTATTTGCCAAAACGTTTGTAAATATTTAAAAACGCCAGTCGTGAGCGACTCATTGCCAAAGTTCACGCGGGCTGCACCTAGGATCAATGAAACAAATCAAATAGACAATAATAATAAATAATAAACAATCTCCATGAAATGAAATGACAAAGCAGAATGTAGGGAAAGCGGACGAGTCAATCTGTGCCTACGTGCGAGAGTAGGAGCCGGAGTGACTTCCACGAGTGTTAAGACTAAAATGAGTAAACCCCATAATTTTAATGATGATTCGTGGCATTTACGATGATTAAACGATATCTCTAAACGTAACGTGTAGAAGGTAGGTCCTCGACGCGACATTTCACGTACAAATTCATAGATACAAAGTACAAACCCTCGAGAGAACCGAAGCCGATTCTCAATGCTTACCTATTGAAAAACGTATAATAAAAACGCACTGTGGATCAATTATCTCACTAGTTTGAGACCTGTCTAAAATAAGAGTTATAAATCTATTGCTCAATGTGTAGCCAATAGCTCTTCTGTCTAGTCATTCTGCTCCCTTCGCGCATGCGCACGGGCATCGGACGCAGATACGCGTCGCGTGCGCGTGTGCGAGGGCTGCAGGTCGCGTCGCGGGCACGCGGCTGCGCGACCGACACGCCGTGCCATACCAGCGTTGCCATAGTGTGAAGCGATATGTGAGCCGAGTGAAGGCGGCTCGCACGACGCGAGTGCGTCACTTCGCTGAGTTCCTTTCTGAACATCGCTCGTTTCCAGAAAATCTGGACCAAGTATTACAACATTGATATAGACTAGGAAATTAAGTAATTCTAGACGTAAAGTATTGATATAAATATAATATACATTTTTGGATGGCTCGTCTTGTAAAAGTATGTTGCAGTAGTATAATGTTATTGAACGTTCGATGTATGGAGGACGCTAGAATAGATGATTCTAGTAGCGGTAGTGTGCCGGGTGGCACGAGCGTTCGTCGCGGCAACCGCGACGTTCGCAAGTGATACGTGACGCGGCGCACTTTCGCCGTGTGCGGCGAACGCTCGCTCCGCGTTGGTGCATTGTTCGATTTGAATATTTATAAAATAACGTATTATAAAGATACACTAACCGAAAGCAATAATAATATTATTACACTTTATTTGTGCATAACGGACTAGCGGTGACTCGGGTCCCGATCGCTTTGCATTCTCGCAAGTGAACCGGTGACCGGTCGGCTGGCGCCGCGCGACTGTAGAGCATCGCGTCTAGAAGATGCATCTAGTGGGTGAACGATCGCGTCCCGAGTAAATTGCTCTATCGCTATATGTATATTAGATGTTTAATATTATACACACAATGTAGTTATTATAACAATATTTTTGTATAATAGGGTTTGTGAGGAATCGACGTAGACAAGTCTGTATCGTGTCAGTGTTGCCGTAGTGGACTCGACGAACGTTTGTGATATAGATGTGTGTCGCGTGCGAGTTTTTACTGTGTTTCGTCAGAGGAGCGGCGTCGAGTCATACAAATTTGTGTTAGAATACAGCTAATGCATTCAGTGCGGCGTGGAGGAAACCCGCATCGAGCATGGTACGCCACAGTAAGTAAAAAGTATTAAAATGCTGCGAAGTACAAGCGGGAAGGCATCGTCGCCGCGCGTGGAGAGTGCGCCCATGTCCCCGCCCCTACTCGCCTATATAAATCCACGAGTAGTCGTGAACGATACATTCCTTTCGTGTTCTGTGAATTATTTTAAATAAATTCGCTCCTTAAGATTTATTTATTGTATTTTGGTAAAATTAATTTGTGCAATGTTCGGGAGCGTCGCATCCCGTATCTTCCTAGTCCTCGACCGATCTCCCGAGTGGGCCAAGTTTACTTACGTAGAGTTAGGTGTTTTTTATTTTGTGCAATAATCTTTAGATTCCTTTTTTACTAATTATTTTATTTAACATAGTGGTATGTATATGTACTTATTGTAGTACGTAGCGGAGAGCCGGGCTCGGGTAGTCATAGATGCGTTATTCTTGTACTTTCTTTGAGTAAATAGTCTCTATTTAATTTAGAGGTTCGCGGACGCGACAACAAATTTTGTCGGTTGCTATTTTGGGTGAACTTTGAAATACAAAAAATATAGCAGATATATAAGGTCCTAGGTATGTACTTACATATTGTTTCATCGAAGCGATGGGAGCGAGTCAATTCACATTTTACTCTTACATAACAGAATCTAGACAAGGTACTCTTCCAACCGCAAAAACTGTTTTTATTTATTTGAAATTTCAACCAAATGATAAAAATAAACGACTACTAAATGTAGTTAGTACCTAGTGTAATAGTCGTATGTCCGCGAGCCTCGACCGCGCTGTGCATTCTTAGCTTCACTAGTTGCATCATTGCAGATAACTAGATATCTACATGAATCATTAACATTTTATTAAAGATAGCGAGCGAGTACGGTATAGGTTATACCTATGTGTAATTTTTGTTTTGTTTTTACTATTAGGTAATATTGAGTACATAATTTGGCAGTAGCGACGTTACGTTACGGAGAGAGTAGAGCTTGTCTGTTTGAGGAAGCGGCGTTGTGTAGACGGAGGCCGCTCGTCGTAGCTACGTGCGAGTACGTGTAGAGGAGTAGAGCCCGGCTGCCGCTGCGCGCGGGCGACGCGGCGCTCTCGCTCTCGGTCGCTATAGCCGCTCGCTAGACGCTCAACACAATAGAGCGCCGAGACGCCGCGTCGCTCTCCGTATGGCCCCGACACCGTTTGTAAAGTGCGCACTGTATGTATGTCTGTAAGCTTCCGGCGGCCGAGTCGGATAGGGCCGGAGCGGAGCCGTCAGCATGGCCAACGTTTCACCTAACATTATTATCTTAGAACAGTTCTTAGAAATAAATGGTAAAATGTGTACTGAAAATTCTTTCATTTTTATTGTTTATTTTCGACCCGTGGTTTCGGCCGTACTGCGCTCTGTGCGAATGCGTCTCGAGGGCGATCGCTGGCTTCCCTTCCCCGACTCGAGAGATTTATCTGATACGAATAGTGACCGCAGAGCGAGTGCCGTCGTGCGCTTCATCTTTACCGCTGACTGGCCGTCCGCCACTGCGGCGCGTCGTCTCACGACGGCGAGAGACGCGGCTAGAAGTGATGCGACAGACTGGCGCCGCTCCGTTGCGACGTATACACCTGAAGAATCGTAATTTTCTATAGTCTTCTCCTCCCGAAAGTGAAATTTTCAGAACGCAACGATACGTATTTATGTTAATTGCATTGGTAACAGTACTATAGAGTATGCTTGGTATAATTATGAATTCATCGTTTAAACATTGCATCCCCAGTAATTGACTTATTTGTAGTGTAGTTTTTCAATTTCCATTTTAGTTACGTATATTTTCTGGTGCTGGTATTAGAAAGGTAGCCGATGGTAGTCTGGTGTACCGTAGACTGGGAATCCGTAGACGCGACCTACGACCTCGTGGTGCCGTACATTACCCGTACTAATTTTACACTTACAAGGTACTAAAATTTCATTAGGCCTATCTTAATTGATTATACCGTCTGATTCCTGCAATTTGAGAACCTAAAAAAAGGTGCCTTCATTTATGTGGTCTCTAGTTTAGCACTGAGCACCCCGAGAGAGGCAACATCCTAATGACTATCAGTAACTTTTACGACTGACACCCTTGTGTGGTGGATTTTTACCCGACTACTTAATTTTAATCTAATACGTATACTGATACGTAATTATTTCATTTATACACGTATATTATTATAATGTCACTGAAGTCTTCCTCCGACTAATATGTTGCTGTTCATCTTACAGAGACTGAATAACGTGTAGTGAGTAGACGATGATGTGTTGTCCACATTAGTGGAGTAGTGCTCTCATTTGTTTAGTATCTACCGTATGTAGCTCTACGTGTTGAGACGGTCGCATGGGGTCGGACGTCCTCTGGGTGAGCGACGGTACGGTGCGGCTCTTCCTCGCGCCGCTCGTGTCTACATCGGTCGACCTGCCGCCTGTCAGCACGCGGCGGCGGCCTCCACTCTTGCGAGCGACCTAACGCGTAGAATTAACATCGCTAAGCTAAAATTAACCGACACAGTACAAGGTTGGATTCAGACTGGATGCGGTGCATGTACCTGCGACTCGACAATACTGGACTAGACTGCTGGCCTCACGTAGCGTAGATGCGGCGGCGTAGCTCCGCACGATACATTCACGGAGATGCCTCGTTTGACGTACAAAGTAACTGTGACATAGAAAACTAGCCTAAAGTTGTGCTGTATTTTGTAAAGTTTTCTAAACCGTAGGTGATGAATTTAATGATTTTGTACCTATCGTCATTTTCCAAGATTATGTAAGTACTTTGTGTACTATAGAAGTTCCCGAAATGATTATTGTTTGGTCGACTGTAAATAGTTAATTACCGTTACCTCGTTTTGTTGTTTTTGAAAGAGTTTACTCGAAACGGTGATTGTAAATATAAATATTACAATTTATATACACGTACGTAGGAGATACTTAGATTAAGTTGTTGCATTTTGATTATAATTCCTAAAGCGTATTTATTATGTACTACCTTGTGACATATCTAAAATTATTCAAATTTTATCTTATTTTGATATTAATATCTAATTAGTACATGACGTCGAGTTTGGGGTGAGCCAGGAATTTAAAACTGTTCGTGCTGCATTTCGTTTTGATGCGAGGGGTCGTTCGACGTTACTCGCCGAGCTCGTACACCCAAAAATATCCCCTGAATCGACCAATCGGAGATCAGTGTCAACTCATTGATACTTTTGATTGGTTAATTTGGGAGATTACACCGGGCCGGGCACAGACGTGTCTGCTCATGTGATACGAGGACCGTGTACAGTGAGTGACACGAGTCGCAAGCGCAGATGTACCATTCTTTTAATTTTAAAAAAAAACCTTCGTATCTGTACGGTATAAGTGGAACGTCACGTTCCAGCTCAATATACGACAAGCGTGACTGACAAAGCAGAAAAGTTCACTCACGACTCATGTCGTTATGTGTCGCTATGGGACGGTAAGCTGAGCCGTACCTCAGCATATCGTCCGCTCGGCATGTCCTCTCTCACCCCGGACCGGTCTCTAGTCAGTCGATATCTTAATCAATAATACACCTCGAAAGCTCAAATTGATAATAAAATAATGTTGAAACGTGTAGCGGCAGTAGTTAGTGTTGTGATATCGATAGTTTTTTTTACCCGGTAGCGGTTGAAAGTCGCGCGCAGCGCGTCGCTAGTCACCTTAGTGTTTCTTCTAGTCGTAGGAGACCAATTAATATTCATCGAGAGATTTTTATTATTGTACTAAAAATTTTCTACTTAGTCGAGGAATGTATTTATAGTAGCCTCTCGCCTCTAGGGCGGAGTTTGCTGAATTGGACAAAGAACGAATGAAATAAAAATAAAAAAAATATACGGTTTTACAATTGAAAGCAAATAGTTTTTATTAGGGCTTATCTATCACCATCCTTAGATAAGACTCAGTTAAACGATCTGTGTTATACTATTATTTGTCTCTTAGTGCACAAGGTGGATAAAAAACATTCTCTCGACACCCGCTTAGACCTACACGGCGCAAGTGTTACAGTAATGTGTAAACACTGAAAAACATGTTAGGAAAAAAGTTTACATCACTATATGTTACGGTTGGTTTCTGTCGGCGCCGCCGGCGATCCCGCGTCGCAGACGTGGGTCTCAGCTGGCATCTATTGATCGGACTATCCGGTGGGGAATACCAGTTACACCGCTGTGAGCCACGTCCGGGAGTGCGCACAAAATCCACAACTGTTATTTACCCGTATCGCCCTGCCTTGAAAAAGATGGTTTCTGACTCCTCTGTATGTTGGTGCTTTGTCCTCGGAGGTCATGACGCGGTCGCCGCCGGGCTGGGAGCTCGGGACGGCGGAGCTTCAGACAAGAATGGCTGCGGCTGCCGCTGGTGAGTTGAGGCTATCGTTAGCCGGAACTGCAAGGTTATGCAGGATGTCTGAAAAATATACCTAAAATCGGTTTCGCCCGGGGTCCGCGATCATTGACTCAGAGAGTAATGGAGGTTCTCTCTGCCTGCTTGTAACCGAAGGAGGGAAACTCAAAATGGCATGAGTATAATGGCAGAGGAATTCCTTGTACCTTGGCCCAATAACTTCAGGGTATTCCTTAAAAGTAAATTTTCAACGTAACTGTAATTTTTCCGATTCCTTTGCAGCCATTTCATTCGCCCCACTGCTGGATACAGGCCTCTCTTATTTACATGATATGAGAGGATTTAGTCATACACTTCCACGGTGACCAACCGGCTTGGAAGTGGGTTTAATCACGGTGTTTTCCTTCACCGGAATTCAGCCGCCATGTAACAAAATTCTAATGTCATAAATTACGCTCCCAGTGGGCATCGAAACCCAACCTCCCTCCCGCTTGAGAGGCGTGCTCTCGCCCGCTCGGTTAATCTGACACTGTCTGTGATTACTACCTTTTAAATATGTACATAATCGTCACCACATAACAACAAATAATAAAATTAAAATTAATTGAAAAATTAAGTGGGTCCCCATACAAGAAACGAGTTTTGTTACCGGTACGGAACCCTTCGAGTGCAAGTCCGACTCACACTTGGCCGATTATACATATAATTATAACGAGTCAAAAATAAAAAAAACAAATGAACACATATTGTATGTGAATTAGTTTGTTGTTTTTTCTGTTATTTTGTATTTTATTTTATAGTCGATCGGTGTTTGATTTCGGACGTGATAGCAACATCGACGGAGCCGAAAACCGCGTGGTCGATCACCACGCCGACAGTGCTTGTTGACCCAACTCTTTAAGGTCCCACGGTTAGTAAGTAAACGCAATTAAAGATACGGCCATTTATGTGACAAATTATAATTAAATTTAATGGTAAATTTATGTTACAAATTATAATTAAATAAAATTTTACCTAAAATTTATGTGGCAAACTCATTAATCAAGCCCTTTAAGGTATTTTTCGATGACCTAGAATCATGAAATTTGGCATGAAGCAAGGCACAAGTTCAGGAAAAAAATCCAAAAATCATTAATTTTTTATTTCATGATATAAAAATGTTTCTTTTTATTTATTTATTCAGGACAATACAATAATTTTGTGCAAAAAACCCAAAGTACAAACAAATATTATAAAATTAAACCAAAAATCTTAAAGTATTGCCACATATATTACATATTAAATTTTTTTGTTAGTAGGTAAACAGTATAATATAAGTCTACAAGCTGTATATTGTATATGTGGATCTGTATATGTGTATTTGTTAGCCTTGATAGCTCAGTGGGTCAGCCTTGATGGCTCAGTGGTGCAGACAGTCAACTGTCTATTGATTGTTAAGCAACGCTGGGTGCAGTCAGTACTTGGATGGGTGACCGCTCGACCGTTAAAGGCTGACCGAGG
>WYDE02000019.1:40710-52418 GCA_009867175.2 Adela reaumurella | reverse complement strand
CAGAACACCCATTTTGATAAAACAATTTTATCATTTGCACGTGTTGTTGAACGCTATATCCATCCATGGTGATTTGGTAAAACAGACTGAATAAATGACAGCCAATTTGACAGATGTAGCTTCAACAAGATGGCCGCTATCAACTGTCTAAGTTCGGAAGTCCCTATTGAAAGACCCTTTATGAAGTAATATGCTTAAACCACAAAGACTTACATGAACTAGTATGCTTAAACCAAACAGACTTATATGAACTAGCATGCTTAAACCACAAAGACTTATATGAAGTAATATGCTTAAACCACAAATACTTGTATGAACTAGTCTGCTTAAACCACAAAGACTTATATGAACTAGTATGCTTAAACCAAACAGACTTATATTAACTAGTATGCTTAAACCACAAAGACTTATATGAAGTAATATGCTTAAACCACAAGTACTTGTATGAACTAGTCTGCTTAAACCACAATGACTTATATGAACTAGTATGCTTAAACCAAACAGACTTATTTGAACTAGAATGCTTAAACCACAAAGACTTACATGAACTAGTATGCTTAAACCACAAACACTTGTATGAAATAGTATGCTTAAACCACAAAGACTAGTATGAACTAGTATGCTTAAACCACAAAGACTTTTATGAACTAGTAAGACTAGCAGTGAACCCGTTTGTACAGGCGGCGCCACCGCCCGCGAAGAAGGGTCGCGGTCGAGGCAAGCCGGCCAGCGAGAGCGAGGATGAGAGTGAAAACTCTGAGAGCGAAAACTCTGAGCGCGCCGCCGGCTCCGACAGTGAGGAGCAGGAGTCTGATGTTAGTACCGCTTTCTTATTATGTCCGGCCGACGATGGCTTCACTGAACATATCCGGACCCATTGGCAGTAGAGGGTGTTCATCGATGTTGGGACTAACTCTATAGTTCTCTAAAGTCTATTTTTTTTCCAAGATGAACTAAAATGACGTTTCACTGACATTGCAGCGTTGCCACCTTGTAAACAATAGTGATGCAGTAGTTAAAAATAGTATCGATTAATCGATTGAATGATCGATATGATGCAATTTTATTATGAAAAACATTATCGATTCATCTAATGAATGGAATAATCGATAATATTTTCAACAACACCTACATAACTACTTAAAATTTGTGTGAAAGTGGCAACGCTGCACATGTCACTTTAGTCCGTCTTGGAAAAAAATACACTGTAGCATGCGTAACTATTAGTGTCACTCGCATTCCACTGTTTGTTACTCACAGAATATTTTAAACCTCATTTTTTATTATTTTCTTAATAAACGAAAAATAATCATCGTTGATCAATTTTAGAGGACGAAAATCTCCAATCATTACTACATGTTATAATTTTTTTATGTTATCATGCCATAATGGTTGGCTCTCACCTCATGTGTCACACATCGTGAACTGTAATGCGAGCCTAAGTAACCTCAATCCTTACGGAGTATGGCACAATGACGGGTTACTTCCCTTTTTCAGTCCGAATCACTGAACTAGACTGAAAACACGTTTTTTTTATTGAAACTGACACGGAAGGCTACATCACCCGATGTACTAGTTTTCTGGTAACGGTGATGTGAGCCTAAACACCTTGTTGAATGATGTAGGTAGGTGCCATGTCAGCGCTTCCCTCAATTCCACATCATCCAATTCAACATAGTTTGTGTTTTCCGTCCAGTCCAGTGTAGCCGGCTGGAATTGAGGGAAGCACTGACATGGCACCTACTTACATAATTCAGAAAGGTGTTTAGGTTGAAATCGATGGTATCAAAAAAATGATGCATTAGGGGATGTACCCTTCCGTGTCTGTTACCATAAAAAAAAATTAAGTTTATTAAAAAATATAAGTTGTGATGACCATTACTAATTAATTTCGTGAATACGTTAAAATGTTTTGTGTGACAGGAGCCGAAGGCGAAGAAGGGTCGCGCTGCGGTGGCCCCAGTGGCGCCTGCGCGCGGTCGCAAGCCCGCGCCCGCCCCCGCCAAGAACGCTAAACC
This sequence comes from Adela reaumurella, assembly GCA_009867175.2. Lineage (NCBI taxonomy): Eukaryota > Metazoa > Arthropoda > Insecta > Lepidoptera > Adelidae > Adela > Adela reaumurella. The sequence continues at coordinate 50,400 of WYDE02000019.1, read as the reverse complement.
CGCAGCCGTCAAGCGGAAACCCCCCACGCCACCCGGTGAGCACTCTACTTCTAATTAAACTTATTTTATTCACTATAGCAGGGGTGGCCAAACTTTTCACATCTGAGATCTCCCCAACAAATTAAAATTCGTTATCGGTCTACTGAAAAATATAAAAAAAATACATGATTTATGAATCAATAAATTGTAATTAAAATGTAAAATCAGTATGTGAGAAATTTGCCTTACGTTTTATCGTCACGTCAACACAACGTTAATAACTCTTCCCTTGCCGTCATGTCGTCAAACACCATTCTTATAATATTCTTATAACACCATTACAATCTCAAACCCAATGAAAAAAGTGAGTGGGGCTTAAGTTTTTTATTCTGCGGGCGGGCTACCTGAAAAACCTTCGCGGTCGACCGATCGATCGCGGTCGACGCATCCCTGCACTATAGTAACACCTAGTTGCCATATTCTGCCCTAGTCGCAGGAAGTGAAAGTTACGGTTGCCAAAAGTGTCCATAATGTTGCCTGTACTGACATGAAGTGGGTATTGTTGCCAATACGGACATGAAAGTGTCTGCACCGTTGCATATACGGACAGGAAAGTGTCGGTAATTTTGCCTATATGAATGAGACTATATGTAAAAGCGGGTGTCAGATTAGCCGAGCGGGCAAGAGCCATGAACGTTATGCCTCTCTAGCGGGAGGTGTGGGTTCGATCCCCACTAGGAGCACAATATTTATTATTTCAGATTTTGTACTGAAATGGCTGCTGACACTCCGGTGAACGAAAACATCTTGACAACCCTCTCCCGAGCCGGTTGGTCACCGTGGAAGTGTATGACTAAATCCTCTCATGTGTAAATAAAAGAGGCCTGTACCGAGCAGTGGGGCGAATAAAATGGCTGCAAGGAAGGACGAGAATATGTCGGAATTTATGCATATACTGACATGAAAGTGTCAGTATTCTTGCCTATATTGACATAATAGCTGTGCCCGCGGCTCCGCCCGCATTAAAGTCCGAACTCTCTCATATTTCAGCTCTCTGCTCCCCCCTATATTAATTATCGTGATAATAAGTAGCCTATTTGTGATGGGAAGAATAAGGCTTTACATAGACATAAACCGCATCAAAATCGGTCCAGGGATTCTCGAGTTATAAACGGACAGACAGGAATGACTGACTACTGAGGACGCCAGACGTTGCATTTTATAATAGTAGGGATGTGTGAGTATTGTTGCTTATACTGACAGTTTTGTTTGATTGGCACTGGCAGCTAAGAAGAAGCCGGCGGGTAAAGTGGCACCCGCCAAGCCTCCCGCGAAGAAGGGTCGCGGCAAGGCGTCGTCTGAGTCTGAAGAGGGAAGCGACGAGGAAGGCAGTGAGGAAGGCAGCGAGGACGGGAGCGAGGAGAGTGGGGAGGAGAGTGACGCGCCCGCCGACAAGAAAGCCAAGCGGCCGCCTACCGTGCGTATTATTATAATACTTTATTGTTAAATTATATTTTTCTTTCTGAGACTTACGTTTACAGTTTAGTAATAAATAAACTGGACAGGCATTGAAAATTTGGCCGTAATTCAGATTTCAACCTTCGATCTTTTTACCACTTAACCTCTTAAGCGTCGGCCGTGCGCGCGATCTATATCCGTTGAATGGTGTATGATGGTGTATCAAATGGTAAATCGATAATATGGTTCTGACCTTGTATTTAGAAGATAGATATTATGGTGTTAACGGGAGCAAAACAATTTTTGAGGGACGACAAAACAGGTTTTCGCGCAATTTATTCAAACACTGCATTAATCTGACTCTTGCAAACACATTTATCACTTCAATACACTATTCACACATAATTTACGCATGTGAACATATTTGTAACACTTTCACTTAGCTAGAAAAAAAATAAAGCAAATGCGTGGTCGTCTTTAATGAAATATTTCAACATGGAGACTGTTGGACCTTTAACCATTCTGCTATTCGTCAAAAACATTTGTAGTTAATTTCACACCGCAGAGTTACCTTGAGACTTGGGGAAAAAATCAAACTTCAAGGCGCTGCCTCGGGGACACACGTGTGTCCCCGCGACGCTCTGGTACAATAATACACTGGGGAGACACGTGTGTCCCTGCGATGCTCGAGAGGTTAATCAGACGAGCCTGTCACACAGCACTACTGCGGTGGTACAATGGTGGGTTGTGTTGGTTCAGGACGACGAGATCAAAAAGTACGTGAAGCAGATCCTGGAAGGCGCCAACCTCGAGGAGATTACCATGAAGACGGTGTGCAAGCAGGTGTACAGCCACTATCCAGACTTCGACCTCGCGCACAAGAAGGACTTCATCAAGGCGACAGTCAAATCTGTGAGTAGCCGCAGCTATATTACACTTTCTCTTAGTACCTGACCAGAGCACTCGTAAACTAGACTGAAGTAAAAATGTATTTATTTTCTCTTAATAATACTTATAAAGCAGACACACAGCAAAAAAATTACAAGAGAAAAAAGGACTGGGCACAGCATGTGTTGGGTAGGCATCCCTGACCCAACACTGAATTTAAGCCTAGCCCTTTAACTTAAAAATTAAAAGATATAAATATATCTAAATAAATATTTAAATGAAGACCTAATAACTATAATATAACGCAAAAGATCAACGAAATTTATGTGCCTTAAGAAAAAGAAGAATCAAAAAAGACAAAAAAAAAAATAAAACAAAAACGGATGCACGATGTAACAGCATAAAAAAAATTGCACAATGATTAAAACAAAAGATCAAACCACTCGCCGCCCCCTTAACTATATAAATGTTGCTTTTCATGTAATAAATACTTTTTATATTTAAGTTTAAATGTGCTGGCATTTTCAATTTATTTTATTGGTGGTGGTAGATCATTCCAGGCTGCATATCCTTAAATGCTGTTCCCTTGTGTTTTCCTATAATGAGTACATTACCAGCGGCACTTGTTGCATTTTTTTTTTAATTTATTGAAACTGACACTGAATCCTACATCACCTAATGCACCAGTTTTCTGGTACCAGTGATATAAGCCATATCAGGGTTTCCCTCAATTCCAGCCACGTGCATTTGATAAGCGAGGAATTACTCAAGAATGAGAGAGAGAAACAAACTCAGCTTGCAATGGCTTCACCAAGAGCATTTCCTGGGCCCGTTGGAGACGGGGAGGAAGACATCCAGTCAGTTTGGTGGCCACCATGTGTGCTTATCAGTCGACTTCGTTCACACATCTTCGTTCGATTCCGTAATGAAATCACATAACAAAGCTCTTTTGCCTGTATCTTGTGTTAAAAGTAAGGAGTTTTTAAAGGACCAAATTTTTTTTTCTGATACTCTGGTCAGGTACTAGAAATCACCTTATGCACTGTGTTTTATTAGGTAGTGGTAGTAACTGAAAGGGGTAATTTTGTTTTTTTTTGCTCCATATAATTTTTTTTAATAAATACCTACAACTCAACCAAGACTTTTAGACTAATGGCATTAGCGTTTGTTTTATCCACGATTCGCGGAGTCCCAGAAAAATAAAATTTTGCAGGTTACTCACATATTGTCCGTGGAAGCGTCGAAGAGTACCTGAGGGGTCCTTCCTGTCCACAAGTGCGCGCGTATCACAACCTAACGGGCCCGTGTGGTCTATTCACTGCGCAGGAAAACCCTTCGCCTCAATAGCGAAACACTTTTGTTCCCTCATGTATTGCACAAATCCTACACGACTTCGAGTTCGGGCGGCGATCCACTCACGTGCGAAACGTAATCTGAGTGTCCAAATCCCGTGGAGTCGCTCACAAACAACAGTTTTGACGGAAACGTCCAAAAAGCCCTTGTCCAATAATATAATTGTTAATATAATATATAATATAATAAAGATAATAGGAGCAACAATATTCGCGTGTGAACAAATGGCGTCGCTGACAAGAGTGAAGTTGGCGCCAAAGAGAAATGTCAAAGTCAAAAGGACAGGTGTGCAACCGCGCGAATTCAAATTGGTATATTTCGAGGCAGTGTTGAAATCAAACACCTTCCACTGAATATACAGTGTGAGGGAATGATGCTCAATTTAAACTCTCAGACTTTAAACAACCATTTTTTTTCGATAATTAATTACACACACAGAATTCACTGGTTAACAGCCACACAACAAGGAATTCAAAATAGTTACTTTTCATTGAGTCTAGTGGACGAAATTGGCACATATTTGAATTAGTGAGGGAATGATGTATTTATGTGGGGAAATGTGAATTTAATTAATAAAAAACTTAATTTAGACAGTCAAGTATGTAACTTTAATTTTGTTTAAAGTACACTATCCCCTTGTTGTTTTGAAAGTAAAAGTAGCAGTGTAGATATATTATTTTAGAAATGTCTTCAAATATGTCAACCCCATAGTGGGGAATGGTGAGGGAATGATGTTTTTCTCTTAATTTTATAATAAAATTGTTTTTTTAAATAATATAATTAGTTAAACCATTTCAATTACTGTGTTTAGAGAGCTTTACGTATAAAATATATAATAAAAATGTTGAAACCCCAGATAGTTTAGGAAATTGATTTATTTTTTGACCGGAAATGCATTTTGTTCATTTTGGAGAGAATGACCCAAATATGAAACAAAAAGATGCTGCTACTAGCACCTGCACCTGTTATCAAAATGCTATGGACTATTTTTCTTGTGCTTGTTTTGTATTTGTATTACATTGTATTCGAGCTATCTGAAGTATATACATATAACAATATTTCAGTGACCAAATTAAGTGAGAGCAAACGATAACCTTCTTTAAAACCCCAACAAGGTTATCATTCCAACTTGTTGGCAGATAAAGAACAGATGAAAGTGGACATTTGGGCACACCCAGTTTCAGAACGCTCACAATATCCGTACGTTTAGTAGCAGTGCCATAATGTAAATTAATTTTGCAGCTTCGACGGAGCGAGCTTCATCGGCGGCATAGTGCTGGCTCTAGGCCTCCTCGCCATCGGCTTCATGGGCTTCAAGTACTACAAGACCCAAACGGAGAGGAACTACCACACACTATAATCCCTCTTCTTCACTCTAATGTCTATGTATACTGTGTCCTCCCTCGCACACTCACATTAAGCTCTCACACCTCTAACAAAATTTATAATTATTCCCAATTAAATATGCAAACTACAAATATCTGACTTCGTAAAGGTGTCCCAAAAAAATCTACTTGAATTTTAAATAATTTTTGTTTTGTCAAAATAGGTTTTGCAATAGGGAGGGGTCGATGTTCAAAAGGAATAAAACAAGCTTCGTGTGAGGTATTAACTAATTACGTATGTACGGCGAAAAATGTGCGGCATTTTGGAATCATCTGAAAAATTCTCATCATTTTGTTAGTGAATTATTTTCACTACTTCTATGCGTTGCTCGACTGTAATATGCTCCAAGACTTTACCTCAAGCTATGTCGATGACAACTTAGAATATTCACATTGCATGTTTAAAACAACGAAAATGATCGAAATTCAAAGAGGTTTTGGGACATCTTTATGATTTGATTGGACAAAATGACAGTAAAAACTCAGTGAGCACCTTCAATTAGTCCTTTGAGTTGTGGAGCTGTCGGTAAAGTAAATTGAACTACAACTCCGTGTCCGGTGCGTTGACAATTACTATGCTTTGTTTTTGGGACAGATTATATAAAATTTGTATTTACTAGACTTAAGGCTATTTGTCTCAGACATTCCGCACTGAGTTTGGGAATAATTATTTTCAATACTCCTATTTCATTTTTCTTTAGTGAGTGTGCACGTGCACCTTCTCATGTTAGAATGTGAAGATCTGATTTTACATGGCTTGGATTTGTATAGTTTGGTGGTAGGTCGGGAGCCATTTGTCATGTTTAGCACAGGAATAATAAGGATCTTTCTTTTCCTTGGTTTATTATTATTGTGATCTCTATGCAAGATTACATCTTTGTCTCATTATTTTTTTGACAAGGCTTTTTATGAAAAAGTTGCTTTGTCGCTTTTGAAGTAATTGTTCTTTTTTTTAAATTCTCGTGAAGTTTGAATTTTTTATTTTATTTTTTTTATTTAATGCTATACGAAATAATATAGCGAGCGGCGTGAGAAGCTAAGCGTTACCAAATTGCTTACGTGACGACATTTGTCAACTTCGGCTATTACTTGTTTTAGCGATAACGTAAGCAGCAAAGTCTACTTGAGAAGACGGTGATTAGTTCACGCAGATTGTATTGACCGTGGATAGAATGCAATGTACATAGTGTGATAACTTCACATTATCTCGCAACAAATAGATTTTAATATATTTTAGTTTTGGTCAAATGTGTGCGGATACAATCACCGGCACGGAATGTGGCCCAACCGTAGATACTTTAAATTTAACTTTATTTGTCTTCAAAAAATTCATTATATTTTTTGGTTTTAACAAAAGATTGATAGTTCTTATTTTTGACTTATCACATTACATACAGTTTCGACACAACTGGCTTGCACTTCTGATGCTGAATTGGCTCAAAAAATATTTTTTTAATTTTTTAACATGTTTTACTTTCAATAGATAAGTATTTTAATGCTTGATCTGTCTGCCTTGAATGTTTTACCAACCACAGACTGTTGGAACTCTGACCACTCACGACATGAAGCCTTTTTGAAATATGATTAATTGTGAACAGTTCAAACAGTATTTAACGTGAAAAATGTTTTCCTTATACGCTGAATATCTGAAACGTCTAGAGAAGAACCTTAATATTAAAAAAAAATTATGTACTTTTTGAGAAATACATAAGTACGGGTGGGCTACATTCCGTGCCGATGAGTGTATTTCGAACGTTGGAACTTGTGTCGTTTGGCTTCCTCACTGACCTTTCCTACACATCACTTTGCAAAATAATGCATGCCTCAATCGAATTATTTCAATTTAAATATTTAATATGTGCGTATGTATCTATGTATTTTTAATTTAGCAGGCGAAAGGAATAGCACCTCACAATTGAAAATATTGGTGTCAATAGCAATTTAACGAATCTCGATATTTTTGTGTTGGAAAGTCACGGCAGCTAATGTTGCAGTATATAGTTAAGTGTATTTTATTATTGATAAGGAAACACAATGTGATGAAAATAAGGGTCTAAATTTGTAGGTGGTGGTAATTTTTTGCAAAGTTGTATACTGGAATATTGTATTAATCAGAATAGTCTAATATGGTTTCACTCTGTGTTTTATCCTAAAATTAAAGTATAATTACTGTAATAATTGTACTGAAAAATATTTTAGATTAATATAATTGTCTTTGTAATTGTAACTGCACAATATTTTTCGTAAAAAATAATAGCTTTGTAGAAAATTACCGTTACTGCGCGTTACGGGGCCTTGTCTCCCCCGTTGTCTCCCTTGGGGGAGACAAAGGTGATTCTAAAAGTGCCTTGGCTCCCCCGGGCGGGGGAGACAGCATACCATACATTTTCCATAATTTTAAAAGTGTTCTTGTCTCCCCCCTGCAATGGCTACTTAATATTGAGAAGTTTGTAATCTTTCAATATGATTCCTCAAAAAGTAAACGTCGCTTGTAATTATCATCCTCAACACAAATTGAACTGAATAACTTAATTTAGTACCATTGAAAACCGAAAAAAGTCGCACAACATTTTGAAGTTCACGAAAAGGGGGTACTGTTTCAATCCATGGTGGATATCAGTATATCAAACATAAACAATATATGTGTATAGCATAGTAAAACGGTTTTGCATTAATAATAAAAAGGATCATTGTGCAGGGCCGTTTTAATTACCGTAAGTATATTTTATTCTTTGTTCATCGTCCATAACGTTTACTTTTTGAGGAATCATATTGAAAGATTACAAACTTCTCAGTATTAAGTAGCCATTGCAGGGGGGAGACAAGAACACTTTTAAAATTATGGGAAATGTATGGTATTTTGTCTCCCCCGCCCGGGGGGGCCAAGGAACTTTCAGAATCACCTTTGTCTCCCCCAAGGGAGACAACGGGGGAGACAAAGGCCCTTGTAGCGAAAGTGACTGGGGTAAGTAAAAATGCACCCGACTGAAACGGGAGCGAATTTAAGATCGTTGGTTGGTAAAACTTTAATTTTCGAAATTGTTACCCACTGAAGTTAGCTATGTATGACGAAATAGGATTTAATTCATAGAATAAAAAGGTATGTATAGTAACGATTTCTGACAGGTTTTAGAGATTTTTAGTACCGTCGTCGTCGTAAATAAAGTAAAAACGGATGACTATATTTGCGACATAAAACGGGTTTTCAAGTCTAGCCTAGCAAGGAATATTGAACGAAATCACGTGAAAGACGTTTTTAATAAACATTTAGTTAATAGCGATAAGCTTTTTATGAGTTCAGTAGTTTAAATAAAAAACAAATATTTTTCATGAATAATTTCTAGTGCACTTCCTTTCTTTTTTTGAAATATGTGTAAACTTACTCCTCATAAAATAGCAGTTCAACTTTAGCCCCGCAGTATTTATTTTTTGAATAAAATACAAAAAACCATTTTGCGCGCCACGAAAGAACACCGGGGACGCATGAGGAGGGCCCTCTTCATACGTCTCAGGTATTGTATCGTGGCGCATAATACCGTCCATAATGCTTTATTAAAAGACTAAAGAATTGGGGGCTAAAGTTAAACTGCTATTTTATGGGGAGTAAGTTTCCACATATTTAAAAAAAAAAAATCATATTTTTAGTTCGCCTATTTACTGAGTTATTAAAGATTTAATTGCTTTTTGGAGCTATGTTTGTGAATTAACTTTATGGAGAAAAGTTTATCAAATCATGTTTTGGAAACAACAGTGCACTCGACCATATCCTCGGCTGTAACATATATTTTTTTTTAGCTTTATGTTCTTCTTTTTCCAATTTTAGGAATTTTTTTTCAATATCCTTGCACGTTTATAAGAGCATAAGAGTCAAGTTTCATACGACTTCTTAAGAAATTTCGTGCTTATTGTAGGAGGATACATACATAGCCGTATTTGAATTCAATGTATAAAAAACATAATTAAAATATTGACCTCTTATTTAATTGTTTATTAAACACTTTATTGTACATCAATATTATAGTAATTTTGTAAAATCGGCAGAATGTAATGTACAGAAGAACTTTCTGCAGAAATAATAATGGCCACATACTACAGGAGAAGAATATATAATAATATGTCTAAATACATATCTACTAATAATGAGTAATAAATACAAATGCATATATGCTACAGTTAAAATACAAAATACAACCAGGATGAAAACCGTACTGTGAGGGAAGAATTCACAACATATTCTAGATTACAACGGATGCATACGCTACTGACATGCGGGCAGTGAACACCGTACTCACTCTGTGCGAGCATGGATGCCGTGTTGAAGGTGGGTATGGAGGCGCCCGGGAAGGCGCCCGCGCCGCCGTAGTCGCGCCGCGCGGTCATGCCTACAACTTCACCTTTAAGTCTCTTGCGAGATGATGGAGGTTCCATCCACGAGAGGACTATTACAACTTATACACGGTCACACATGATTTTGATGTAACGATACGAGCGAAACATTTCAAACATACTTAACGTGCAATTTTTTGCACGAAAATTTTTATTGTTTTTTAATCTTCTTTTGCAGCCATTTTATTCGCCCCACTGCTGGGTACAGGCCTCTCTCATTTACATGATATGAGAGGATTTT
>WYDE02000019.1:25196-40610 GCA_009867175.2 Adela reaumurella | reverse complement strand
TATTCCCCAGATATACAAATTCGTTCACTTGCTCCAGCCACTCATCCCCAATCATTACATTGCATTCTGACATCATTTTATACCTCATACACGTCCCCACCGTGGACGTGTATGACTAAAATATCATATCATGTAAATGAGAGAGGCCTGTACCCAACAGTGGGGCAAATAAAATGACTGAAAAAGAAAGAAAGAAGAAGGGCAAACTTTCTCGTCATGAGATATTAAGCCTTAATTGCAGCACAAAATATCGACAAGTTTTTGAAGAAAACATAATATCAATCTGCAGAAGATGCATTGCATCACCTGGTGATAGAACCATGCCAAGGTGAAAGTCAGGTTCGCGTGTTCCCTAGCTAGGTGGCACACTACAGCATGGCATCTTGTCGTTATCTCTCATACCTGGTTGACACGATGCAAGTTCACTCAAGAAATGGTTCTCGAATTAATTCAGGCACTGCGTTGACGTTTTTCACAAGCTCGCGTGCGAGCATGCGTGCAGTGAACAAATTCATGCATGTTCACTACACTACACTGGCGACCTTGGATATATAAGCGAAGTGTGGGAAGACCACCCGCCAGGTGGAACGGCGCCATCCACAGCGTGATGGATTTGTGTTGCCGGGTGGGTTGGAAACAAATTGGAGAGTTGTATGTCCAATAGTGGACGGTTAAACGCTGATGATAATGATATTGGTTAAATTACTGATGATAACTATTCAAAATACCCACTTTCTGTGCATAAATTTAGTTATGTAAATTGATCAATTGTTTGTAGATTTCTTAAATAAATTACAGTAAATAGTACCAGTTCTTTTCCCCTGAGTGACCATGGCTTCTTTGGCTGCTATTTTTCTCTCCTTGAAAGCGAACGGCAGGAAGAGAATGAAGTTAGCAATGCCGAGGAACACATTGATCCATCCCGGTACCGTGTACATGTCCAGCCTGAATCTGTAGGTACAAGAAAAAACTAGTTGAAATATCACTTCACGATTAGGAAAGAAGGAATGCACAATGTTTTCAAGATGACACTGTTATTCATTATACTCATTTTAAAATGTATGGATTAACAATGGATGTGGCTTGCATAAGTTGACTTTTCGGCCGCTACGTCACGGCTTCATCAGGAACCACAGAAATTCTTGGAGCCACCATCTGGTGCCCGTTATACCAAGCGTTAGACTGTGACTTATGTAAGTATGTAAGTTATGTATATCACATCCACTGTTACAGATAGTTCAATCCACGAAGACGCGACCCACTACATTTTGTGGGGGGGTGTGACGCGGTACGTGGTGAGGAGCGCGTCGACAACCTGCCGATTAGCCAATTAATCTTAGCATGTGTGTGTGCACTCATTTGGCGTAGTGTGTAACGATATAACTAATACACTAGCAGCAGGCTGCACACTTGCACTGCAAGCGATTAGTAGGAAGGGTGGAGCGCGGCCTCGTGGATTGAACTTGCTATAATCCGTAAAATTGTAATATGAGGAATACAAGAGTATGAAAAACCGCCCCGTGTGGACATGTGAATGTATAACTGACCTGCCGACTGTGATGCCGTCGTGGCCGATGGGTGTGACAGCGGCTTGAAGCGCCGGGCCCACCACGAAGCCCAGTACCTGAGCGAGCGACACCATGGACACCGCGCCCGTGCGCTCTGATATCCTCGTCGCCGCTGACAAATACGAGCGAGACGCCGCTATGTTCGCTGAAAAGGAAAAAAAATAACACTTCGAATTCAAACTCTCAATTCGTCAAATTTGTACAATGCAATGTGAAACCTCGATATTTTAAATTCATTTCCCTAATAGAAATCAATGATGACACCCGCGCTACGCCAAGGTGAACTACTACTGTTTAATGGAACTCTGTCTAACCAAGTGTGTAGATTTTTTTTTATGATAGGTTACAAAATGTAGTTCTTTGGCACAAATTAAATTTATATGGAGGTGTGTGCACAGCTACGTGCCTGGCACAGGTCTACAGTACAGCCGTTCTAAGAGGTTGAATTTGGCGTTTCTATCTCTTTTGATCATATTACTAGTGTTATCTTTTTGTCTTGCTTAGGCATTAAGTGAGACGTGTAACAGGTACTACCTGTAATAGAAAAGAAAAATATACACAGAAACATTGGTAGGTAGGTGTGAAAAAAACCTAGTGAAAATTCTAGTCACATTAAATCACTTGTGCATATCGGATCAGAAATTGAGACAGTATTTGGCAGATCTCACCCTCCATATCTTCCCCCTCCTTACATGGTGGTAGGGTTAAACCCGCCCGGGTTGGTACCACCGCAATGAATGAAGGTCGGTCGAAGCGGCTATGAAACATAGTTCGTGTTTTCCGCCCAGTTAAGTGTAGCCGGCTGCAATTGAGGGAATCGCTGATATGCCACCTACATACATAATTCAACGAGGTGTTTAGGCTGACATCATACCAGAAAACTGGTGCATTAGGTGATGTAGCCTTCAGTGTCAGTTTCAATAAAAAAAAATCTCACCTGAACTGACCCCGACGAGGAATCGAGCCCACAGCATCCAGTACTTGGTGTAAGAGTTGAAGAGATGGAGCGACGAGTAGGTGCCGCTGGCTACCACAAACAATGCGAGCGTGGTGAGGAGCGGCACGCGGATGGATCCGGCTCGGTTCGCCCAATATCCCACAGCAGGGGAGAATATCATTTGACCGAGGGGGTTAGCGCCTACTACCAGCCCCATGAACTCCTTGCCCGCTGACGGATCCAGCTGCAAATTTTAACATATACATTTGCAGAGGTTTATTTCTGTAGATCATTCTATAATACATCAATGTAAATGAGGTCGGGTAAAACAACATTTTTGTAAAGCTGTATTTAGAACCAGCATTGCAACCATGTGGTTGGCCGTCATCTAACTATAATTACGTCACATTATGTCAACATAAATGATGGGCGAATGATCAAGCAAGTCTTGTTCCGAAGATTGGTTTGTAAAATAAAGTTTTGATTTGGCACCAGCGGTTTACTATGATTTCAATTAAAAACAGGCGAGTTAAATAACACAAATTCGACTACTTTGCAAAAGACAGATTGTCACTAGCCAGGTATTCAAGTCGTCCAACCAAAGGCGAGGCTGAGGTGGAGAAAAACAGGCAGCATCTTGTGCTTGAGCTCGAGGAAACTGAATAAGATATCCAGTTTGGGTCTCCAGAACCTCGTTGAATTTAAAGCGAGTAAAACCCAGGAATGTATATTCAGTCAGTGTGAAGTGGACACCGTTCACTGCAGCCCCCACCATCCAAGGAACTAATCTAAAGGTCGATGAGCACATTGGGATCCACAGGGCCAAACTAAGTCATGACCTCAAGTTTAGACACCTTATTAAAGAGAAAGATATATCCTGAAGGAATTGGGTATCTTCAACAATAGTTCACCCCAAGCCAAAAACTACTGCTTATAAAGTGCAGATGTGTTTATGTGCGGTGTATTGTTTGAATCTCCGTGAGACGGATCTGCAATATAGCTTATCAGCTCCTAAGACTCGATTCAGCGTCACGTTGTATGCCCCATAAATGACAACAAATTATCTCGGAACTAAAAGACCTTACAACTTCACAAGCACATTGTATCCTTGAATGTGTTCTATCTCCTGTACCATAGGGATTGTTCCAAGGAGCTGCACAACGCGTTCCTTCCATCCCTATTCTACCATCATGGAGCCCGTTTCATTTGTTACTCCTGCTATGTGGCTAATCCGGCACTTTCGCCATCACTAAGTAACAAGAGCAATAGTTATTTTGCTGCGATTCTCTGTGACATTGAATACTTCCCTTCCCTACCTTACCCTACCCTTGCCCTACCCTAACTCTACCCCTACCGTACCCTATCCCTACCCTCCCCTTCCCTTACCCTACCCTACCATACTCCTAACCCTTCCCCTACACCCACCCCTTCCCCTATCCATAAACTTTACCCTACCCTACCCCTACCTCTTCCCCTTTCTACTATGAATTTTCTAAAATCCTTTCTTAGAACTCACTTACGTCACGAAAGGAGCTCCTTTGCAAAATTTCATAATACTAGACCTAGCGGATCACACTGTACGTCGTCAGTCAGTGAGCGAGTGAATGAATGAATGAGTGAATGTCCTTTAGAGTTTCATTAAGTATGTTACATTATTTCCTATTTACATGGTAAATAGGAAAACTTATGGACAACAATTTTATACAAGTAATGAACTACATACTTAATAATAAATAGGTAGGTTATGATATGACTCTTTCACAACATCTCCATTCACACAATTTCCTTTGCTTTCAGTTTAGCTTACTCATTTAAATTCATTATCATATTACGTAGGTATTATAGAATCATATCTATCATCCATAATTATTAGGAAATCATCTTCATCGATAGGGTCAGACTACCTATTGGAAAATGTTTTACAACAGGTAATATTCTGACTATTGGTCTAGGAGGCAGTGTAAGAAAACATGTGATTTTGTAATTTAAATGATTACTCTGGTTGTGTTTCTATTTTTTCGGCATAAAATAGGTACAATAACAATACAAATGTGTTATAGGTTGAAAGACTGGAAGAGATTACCCCCGGCAATAAGTCCGCCTTCTGCTAAGCAGAAAAGGCTATATTATATAATTATTTATGTTTATATCTGAAAGACAGTTAGGTATAATATGGTCTTCAATTATATACCTACTTCCAACTAAGTAGGTAAGTCATGATTCATGATGTTATGCTGCAACAGCTAATGGCATCTTCATATAACCATCTACCTACCTAACAGAACTTCCTAAATAACAATAAGTGAAGTCAAGATCGAGGCCAAATTATATGTGAATAGATTATATACCTACTAATAAGCAGGGCTGCTATATTTAGCTTAGCTCGCGGTGTCCCACACTCTTTCGGCTACAGACTTCTTCCTCTGGCAGGCGACGAATTCAAAGATAAACTGCTGCAAATAAATACTACTATCTCTTACGTTACCCACTAGATACACTAGCGTACTAATACAACGTGTTCATCTCTACTCAATGGAATTCTGGATTTTAGAATGGTGTCCGTCTTCTTTCAGAAGACATGAAAATTATAGAAGTAGAATAGGTATTGTCACGAGCTGATATAATTATATATCAAGGAAATATAAGATAATAAAATTTAAGATAATATCTGCAATCAAAAAGAGACAAGTGCGCCGTACCTGTAACCGACGAGCATGTATGAAGAATATTATGAGAGTGCAAGAAGCGGCAGAGGTGTGTCAGGATTCGTGGTCTCTGCCTACCCCACTGTAAAACTGGAATAAGTATGTTATATCTTCAATTTGGTGGGAAATTCAAATTAGTGTTTCAAATTCAAAGTCATTCGAATTCAAAAACAAATTAAGTGGCATCATTTCACCTAAATTTATGCCTAAACCCAGGATAACATATCCATAATATTTTTTGTCGAACCCTAAACCCCAACAGATGAAATGTCGGAATGAAAATATTCGTATGTCACAGCTGATTGCATGTCAGGGTCA
The DNA here is from genome assembly GCA_009867175.2 of Adela reaumurella. NCBI lineage: Eukaryota > Metazoa > Arthropoda > Insecta > Lepidoptera > Adelidae > Adela > Adela reaumurella. The sequence continues at coordinate 35,082 of WYDE02000019.1, read as the reverse complement.
ACCTCCGTAGAATTGAAAGTAGAAGTGCCATTCTAGGCACTATCGGGGACAGAGGAAATGTCTCTTGCACTTCCTTCAAAGTGAGTTTGTACAAGTGAGAGCTGTTTTTGTAAATTAAATGTAAAAGAGTGAGATGATACCCACTATTGCCTGCAAATGTTCATAAAAGAGATGATCATTGGTCTAGAAATTGGAAATTTCGTGGGTTGTGGTTGTGTGTGTCGTACGTTACGTAACGACTGTTTATTTTTAAATGTCAAAGAAGAGATCAGACCACTGAAGTGAAAACTAAACTAGAAGTATCGTACCAACCGCGGAAGTACCACACGCTTATCGCCGATTTATGCAAGTTGTATGAGTTTCATCCGCCGCACGCCCACCCGGCAGTCGCCGTTTGTATTCTATATCATATAAATATCTGCATATATATCCTGCATTGATCCTACGTATATTCTATACATATTATGCTATAAATATATTGCTACAAATAAACTTCGACAAACATTGTGGGTCTAAGTCTGCGACATGCGCGTTGTATGGTATGGCACTTCTATCTAGTTTCCAATTCAGTGGATCAGACTATAAAAATGTCTGTAGGCCTAGATGGCGTTCAGAAGTTTCTTTGAGTTGTATTTGCTATTTAGGTACGTACCAAAGAAGTTTAGAAAAAAAAATGCACCTCACCAAAAACGCACACATTTCGAAACCTATGACAAGAATGCCTATTTTTCCATATTTGCGAAAACAAATGCAAATATGAATATTCCAAAATAATATTCGCAAATACGAATAGGGTTACGAATATAGAAAAAAATTATCTAACATTTTATATTGAAATGTAAAAACACTAATTCAAAACCCCTATTTTCCTGAATGCGAAGACAAAGGTATTCGGAAACTGACCGCAATCCATCAATTTTTCCGAGTTGCCTGATGGAATACAGGAAGAAGTGATTGAAATGCAACACGATAGTAATATGAAAGATACAGTCGATGCACAAATTAAACTTGAATATTTTTGGAATCAAAAGTTAATTTCTTTCCCAAAGATTCGCCAAATTTATATACGTTACCTAACTTTATTTTCATCGACATATCTATGCGAGCAGGGGTTCTCGGCGCTACTGATAATTAAAAACAAGCACCAAAATTGATTGGATGCTAGTGCCGACATGCGTTTGGCTTTTAGTAGCACTGAACCAAGGATTCAATGTTAGTAAAGAGATAGCAGTCACAAAAATCACATTAAAATATATCTCAGTAATGTAAAACTTTCGTAAAACATTAAAATACCGTTGGCTTTGAACAATTGTACAAGTGTTTTATTTGTAGGTACCTAGATGGATAGAACAACAGTTTAATTTAACATTTATTGCATATTATCTCCAAAACAGTTGGTGGTCCATGGCAAGCATTGATTTTCTAAAATCAATGATGGCAAGACAGAAATTTTTCAAATCATCACTAAAAGGTTAAGAACCGCTGCTTTAAAACTTCTCTAGTCCCTTAGGATTAGAGGCGCCCTTAAGAAGGCCATACAAACCTACAGTTTGTTTATTTCCTAAATTAAAATATCTTCCATAAACTAAAACTTTGGACTCCTGGTATTTGCATTATGTTAAGAGATAAATAAACGGAAGGGCAAACCCCACTAACTTTCTCACTTCAAATAAAACTCAAAGATATATTTTGTATGGAGAATTTCATATAAATGATCCAGTTTGTATACTTTACCTCTAAGGAATAAAGAGTTATAAGCATTAATATTTAATTATAATCCGTAATCATTTTAAAAGCTTTTAAATCCGGGTCCATTACCAGTAGAGGAGTGTGTCCACCAAGCGGCTGCACCAGACTCAAGCATGCACTACGTTTCGGCTCGCTGCAAGCCCTCGTCAGCCAGTTTGCGATGATCTCGCTTGGTGAAATACATTGTTACGTAGATGAGAGCTCAGTATTATGCTCCCTCTGGATATATGGGCATCATCTCTGAGACCGAATATCCTCATTTATTCAAAATCTACACGACATGTGATATTAGTGGAGCTGACAGTCCCGTGGGAAACCAACATACCAAAGGACCAAGAGTTCAAGACAAATAAATACTGTCCTCTACTTGATCAAATAATTCGGAGGGGTTACAGAGCAGAACTTTATGCCGTAGCAGTTGGTGCCAGAGGTCTACCGGCTAAATCGATCTACAATCTTTTCAAGAAACTGGTGCTGACAAGACCATTGGTGAGCTCTTATATGGAAAGAGTGACGAAGGCGTCTCTCGCAGCCTCGTACCGCGTATGGATAGGGGCGTGGGGGGAGTCACTGAGTTCAGATAGTGCACGTCCGAGTAACGGGTCAGACTCGCTGATGAGGCCCGAATAGCCGACCGAAACATTAAGCCGACTGACAAGCACGCATGGTGGCCACCAAACTGACTCAGTGACTTCCTCCCTGTCTTCTATGGGCCCAGGAAATGCTCTTGGTGAAGCCATTGCAAGCTGAGTTTATTTCTTCTATGTATGCTACTAATAATAATAACATTTGCATGGTTACTTTACTACACGGTCCATTACAAAAAAATAATAATAATTCAATGATATTTGGCGATGATTCTACGAGTATATGCGATTCTAAGTACAAAATTTAATTTTGATAAATAAAACATTACATAAATTTCTCAATCCTGCTCTTAAAATGTATGATTTCTTGTGCCAGACTATACCGTAATAATTACAGAGCGATGGAGCTGGGTCGAGAGTGCCTCAAGCTGTGGGGCTACAACCGCGTGGACGAGCTCATCTGGGTGAAGACGAACCAGCTGCAGCGCATCATCCGCACCGGTCGCACCGGACACTGGCTCAACCACGGCAAGGAGCACTGCTTAGTGAGTGTTGTATTTGTTATTTGACTAACCAGCTGCAGCGCATCATCCGCACCGGACATTAACCATCAGCGTTGCCATATATATGGATTTATCTGTATTTATACGGATTTTTAAGCTACGATACGGAATTAAAATATCTGAATTTTCATACAAATTTATCATTTTTACGGATTTTCACGCAAGATTATTAGTATCTTATTAGTATGGAGTACGGATTTTCTATAAAGCTTTTCATAGAAAAAACGCATTTATACGGATTTTCTTGTTACTTATACTGATTTTTTAAAACCTAGGTCTGGCAACACTGCTAACTATTGCGATTCCAACCACTATATTATAGAATCTATTTTACAAAAATAGAAATAGCATTCATTAGATGATATTTCTATCCCCGTGTGCCTAAAGTTGGGTGCCGCAACCATTAAGAACTATACACTAGGTCCCCTTGCAAATAAGCATTTGCTACCTGTCTCGTTGCCAACAGGTGGGCATGAAAGGCAACCCGGAGAACCTGAATCGAGGACTTGATTGCGACGTCATCGTGGCGGAGGTGAGAGCCACATCGCATAAACCTGACGAAATATACGGCATTATTGGTGAGTTACACATTTGAAAATAATTTTATTTTAACCATCGAAAAAAACTAAGAGTTTCTCAGGTTGGCGCATATTCTTTTTATGTATGACCACTGATAACTCTGTACAGATTAGTCTGACTTTACTGATTTTCTTTTATTGGATATATAGGATAGACCTCAAAGTTGGTCCCATTTAAACTTTAAAAAAATGTACACCTTAGGATAAGAAAACGTGGAGATCCATTGTCTCTGCCTACCCCACTGGGAAACAGTGGTGACACTATGTATGTATGTATGTTCCGATATTTCGAACAGAACATCCTGTTCATGGTTACGGTTAATGGTGAATATGTTTGCTGCGCTCGTAGCGTGCAGACGTCTTTGTGACCGAATGGGTAGACCTGTTCATGGTCACAGAGGTGGTTTGAAATGTATTATAAATACATATTTAGATTCAATATATAAGAAGCCGGAGGAAGAGAACTACCAACGCATTAGCTCTACAGTCTCTTCAAGAATCTACGTCTGCCAAGATCCATGCTGAGCTCTTATATGAACTATCATGAACCACCATGAACAGGACTCCCTGTTCGAAACGTCGGAACAATCCGATAAATTCACCGCGAGAAGAGCCGGAAGTTTTCAAAATTTTGTTAAATATGTCTGTATTTGTTTCAGAGAGGTTAAGTCCGAGCACTAGAAAAATCGAGTTATTCGGACGACCGCACAATGTACAACCAAATTGGTGAGTAATTATTATACTGGGTGCTAAAGTATTGTAACTGAGGGATTACACCCATGGGTATGACAAAGAAAAAAGTTTTTCATACAAAAATTAACCTGGGCACGTGGCCGATTCACCCCGTGGCAGCAAAGTAAATGTTGAATTTTACAAAAAGGTGCACAGCATTTCTCTGAAAATTCAAAATCAGCATCTTCAGTATCCGTCCACTGCTGGACATACATACATACATACACAGCGTAATGCCTGCCTGCCTTGTGCCAGTGTGTGCCACTTCTGCCAGTGGGGTAGGCAGAAACAACGGATATCCACGTGCCACAATCTTTACTCACCTCTGCCGCTTCTTGCACTCTCATAATATTCTTCATACATGCCTGTCGATTACGGGTACTGCGCACTTGCCCTTTTTGAGAACCTGCCCGATGGGTTCTAGGTACGTGCGTCTAGTAGGGCGACCCTTCCCGACTCTTCCACTCACACTTGCTCCAAAAATTTCTTTTGTTAATCTTCTATCTCCATTCTTCCAACATGACCGAACCACCGAAGCATTCCTTTCTCAATCCTTGTGACTATATCTTCTTTCAGACCACAACGCTCTCTCACTTCACAATTTCTCTATCTAGAGCAGCTAGATATGTTTTTATATTTTGGAAATCGTAGCACTAGCAGTACTGTTGAGTTTATCACGCGGTTTAGTTTTCCGGCCGACATGGCATTCGTCGCCTGTCTCATAGTAAAACGAATACCCATAAGGGTAGTCGATAGGTGCGTATGCCGCGCTTTTCATAAGAAAATACATACGGGAATTATAGGCTCGATCGCAAAAATATGGCCAACTTCTTACAGAATATAACTACAGGTGCCACTTGAAATTTTCTTGAATTATCTCGACTTGGAAAGGTATATAGCGGAAAGACATTTATTTCATCCAATACTTTAGACTACTTTAATAATTCTCTGTACACTTAAAAATCATTCTCATTTTGTTCTACCTATTTTTTCCTTTAATATCGCGATGCTGGACTCGGAAATCGGGTTTTTCTCATTAACGTAATAATTAATCTGCAGTCATGCATTTCCTCAAGATAATACAAATTGGAAGCAGTAGTACGTACATACAGGTACAAAGCATTTTCATTTCATTGGTTTCATTGGTTCATTGGTCAGATTTGATAGGAGTACGTTCTTTCGCAGAAACAGCCTGTATTCCATTAAGATGGGTGCCTCATTCTATTTCAAATTAATTGAACCATTTGAGCCAAGAGCGCTCAGTTTCAAAAACCTTTATGAGATCGGCCATTTCTCGTGCCTCATGCGTCCAAAGTTATAACTTTGCGGACTCAACGGGGGGCGCTACCAGTTCTTGTGAGTCAATTTTAGTTTTACCCATAAATTTTAAATTTGGTTCGATCTAGCCATGGTAATATGCTATTCTCTCATTGGAAGCATACCTGCTCATCTTCGAAATGAGATCTAATATTCTCGGCCGTGGAAACAAACTATATTTAAGCTAACTATATTTTTATTTTCGGTGTCACTCTCCAGTCCTTGGGGAAGAAACCAGGCGACATGAGATCCGGGATACCTCAAACAGCGCCTGGCGCTGGCTATCCAACGAGAACGCTTTTGGAGCGATGGATGGGGTCACTCCATCCAAACCCGCGAGGCCGCGACGACGACGAGGACAGGATGCAGGAAGTACATGTTACGATTTTTTTATTTGTATATGTCCTCTTTTTTTCTTTAATATTTACCTATGTTTTGTTATGAAATATTTCTTAATATGTACTTTTGGTTCATTAGTATATTTAGCTTCATATTTCTTTTGATGCTATTTACATTTTACATTTTCATTACATTTGAATAGTTGTTTTATAAAATATTCACGAAAGGTTCTAATAGTCGATTTATAATTCTTTCTTTAGAGCTTTTAATTAAATTATCTAATCTAGATATGTAAATTAATTTCTAGTAACTTTACATAAAGTTTAAAGGGAAAATGTAGCAAGATATTTTTTTCATGAAATTTGAATTAACATTTTTTAAGGTGTTTGATGCAAGTACTCCTAGATTAGAAGAACGTATGAGAGCACGCACGCCTCTCAAGCGGACTGTTCGGGTCTCATCCCAATTCAGAGCACAAATTTATAAATTTACAATTTGTGCTACATGGCTGCTGACACTTTCGTGAGGAAACATGTTCAATTCTGGCCAGTTGGTTACCGTAAAAGTCTATAATCAGCCAATTTTTTTGCGATTAATTGCGTCTGCTTTCAATTAATAAAATATATATATTACCTTAGTATGTGTGTAGGTATATACGATACACCTAAATCTTTAAACAATACTTAATGGTATGGTACTCGTACATATCACTATTATATAATAGGTAAATAACCCAAGAACTAGCACAAAATATATGTAATATTAGGTACATATGTGAATATTGTATGTGTATTCGATGCACCAAAAGTAGATATTGTACACCGGGTGGCAAAGCTCAAATGACAGTGGGCTTAACACTTTAGCCGCAGTGATGAAGGCTGTGGAAGCACACTCATCCTACACTGGCGACCATGGACTGGTAAGCGAAGTCTGGGAAAACCACCAGATGGGACGACGACATCCGGTATGTCGCTGGCAAACGATGTATTCGTGCTGCGAGCGTCGGGAGGGTTGGAAACAAATTGTAGAGGCACATGTACAGCAGTGGACAGTTAATCGCTGATGATGACGATGATGTGTATATTTTAAATAAATTAACCTTAGATCCTCTCATAAGAATGTGAATGAAATGGTTAGGCCTGTGTTCAAAATGACTGAAAAGATTTGATTACCATTCTGCAGTGGTTGGTATTACGTTACCTGACCTGTATGTACAGTTTCACATATCTATTAAAAACTGTTTCAATAGTTTCGATAACAGATGAATTTTTTTCGCAGCACATCCTCCCAAATCGCCATGAATCTTAGCAAGAATTCCACCAATTAAAGATTTAAGATTAGGGTTTTATATCTAAATTGCTAACTCATAAAAAGTGGCCAATCACCGTGTTACGCATCCGACGCATCCTTTTCTCGAAGAATGTCCGGAGCAGCCGTCTAACCGCAGCAGCAGTCTCCAAAGGTCGTGCCGGCCCAGCGGGAGAGCCGCCTCGCCGCCCCAGCACCAAATCGTATAAATTGTGTATTTGTCACGGTATTAACAGTCAGATGGTTTTATCGAATGACCCGATATCCGGTAAACACGCATACCGAAGGGGTGTTAAGCATTTCTGATTATAAAATTAATGATGCAATGCCTTAGCTTAAAAAACTTAGGGTCGTATGCACTAACCAGAATTAAAGACGAGGTCTAATGAGACATTGTGTTTAGAGGTCTTTAAATGTAATAGTACAATGTCTAAAACGTTGTTAAGAACGAATAATATTTATTATATTGCAGGCGTAATCAACAGTAACGGTTCTTGTAAATTAAAATTAATGAAGTCATTGTATTGTCCAGAAACAAAAACATTTTACTTTCATTTAAGTTAAGTAATTTCACTAATTTATCACACAATTACCAGCACGTAATACAACGTAGTACGCAAGGTTTCGAGATATTCGCGATGGACGTTGAAAATGTTTCCAGTGAAGTTTCTTGGCAGTTCTTCTGGGAAGTTCAAAATTAGTGTTAGGCGAGCTATTGGCATAATACAATACACCTACAAAAATTGAACCCTACCCGCCGAACCGTCTAGGAGGAGTTATGAGGACAAAGAGACTGACACCTTTTTTTTAACCTATTCACAGGACAACACGAAGAAATATATGAAAACATTTACATGAAAAAAAACTCACTATAATCTAGTAGATGGATGGTACATTTTAACATAAGATAAATTTCCATTTTATTTTGCATTTTGCCCATCGAGCAAGAACCCAAAATAAAACTTAAGTATCTACTACCTATATAGGTACACACGAGAAGTCTTAATTCTGACTTCCGAGTAACCTTGTCAAACTTAAACTTGCGCGTTGAAGCGCGCGCGCATTCTAAAGAATAATAAATTTGACAAGGTTCCTCAGACGTCACAAATTAAACATTTCGAACGTGTACGCATGTACGTCAACCAATGTGTTACGCTGTTGACAACTTTACCTCCTCAGAGTGCATGGGCATGTTACATCAAACTCGCCCAAATTGTACACCTCCATTCAAAGTGATAATGAAAGTCCGAGTGAGTCATTTCTCATTTGCATAACATAATATGTCACAACTCATCTCTGGTTAGATGACGGAAGAAATAACACGTAAATCTAATGAACAGACATGCCCCAAAATGACATCCATCACACATCGCTTCAGTTTTGTGAACTTCGAAACTGTGTCCACATTATAATTACGAACCATTTATTTGAATTGTGTGATGTCACTTCAGCGGATATCCATTGAATTGTATTCACGAGTGCATTACCTATAGTTTCAAGTCTGTTGTTCCTCCATGGCAGCAACAAAGGGCGCACGCACGACACGGGCGCAGCGTAATAAGGAAGCTGTTAATTTTCTCTCACAAGAGAGATCGAGATAGGATTGTTGGAGAATAAAATAAGGTTGTTGAGGATGTGTCGAGAGTTCACCCTCTACCTATGTGGGTGAATACCGTTATCCGTAGCTTTTACTACTGCAATACTTGAGTATTTTCTTAGGTATTTCCCTAGGTTCGTTACTGCACAGTTCTCCTCATTCAGCAATTAAATCGTCTACATTTTTAACGTCAAAGGTTTCTCTAACTGGAGGACGACCGACGACGCTACGTTTTCCTCGACGTGGTCTTTATTCGAGAACTCGTCTATTAATTTTATATCTTGTCAAAATACGTTTCCGAAAGTGATGTTGAGCCTTGTGTGAATTTAGTTTAGTTTATACGTATGGGCCAATTAAATTCTAGATATTTTTCACGAAATATGGCGTATTTGATAATCACATCGGTTTCTGCTCTACCATCTCTACTCTCGGCCTCACTCATGTCACGCAGTAGAATGTTAATTGAAAACAGATTGTATCTCGTAATAAGTCATTGTTCACTAACAAAACGTCGCGCCATTGTTGTGCCGTGCTGAGGCTCTGTTCGTGCTTTTGCTATGTATTTACTGGGGTTTTATTTGTCGATCTCAAAAGAGTGAATGTCTGATTTATTGATCTCTGTGGCAATAAACGCGCACGGTAGAGTATCGATACATCAGGCAACTGGATAAGTTCATTATACTCAATCGAATCTAAAAATTTTAATTTATAATTATTCGTAAAGTATTTCGCAATATTCAAGGCGATAGGGAATAAGAATGTCAAGGATGATAGCTTTACAGTTTAGTATGAATAGTAGGTTAGAAAATCGATTATATCTCGTATAAGCAAATTTAAAATGTGCACTGGTAAATACCAAATTATACCTGAATTTGTATTATTTCTAATTTTATCTCTTAATTTAAATAAAACTTTTGATTATTAATTTGTTTAATTGTTGCTCGCGTATTTTAAAAGAGTTGTCAAACATTATATTGTATACCGACGATATACGAGATATTATCTTGTATATATGTAAATTTAAAATATGCACTGGTAAATACCAAATTATTCCTGAATTTGTATTATTTCTAATTATATTTCTTTATTTTAAAAAAACAATTTGATTTTTAATTT
>WYDE02000017.1:33150-49269 GCA_009867175.2 Adela reaumurella | reverse complement strand
CGCCTTTTCAACCATATCTTTAACCCAACACCACAGATATTCAACACGAAGTAGATTTAAAGTAGTAACTCAAAGTTAGCTTCACACTCGAAAAAGACAGAATTCCAAAGTCCCTTTTAATCTATGGTCGGCATCAAGATAACAGAAAGAGATCTCGAATTTGTCTCTATTTCCGGTGTAAAGCTTTCAGACGACAAGACTGTACCGAATCCCCAGAATCAAGGCCCTGTGCATCAGTAATAGTAATAGTGATCTTGCAATGGAGAGAAATAAGTTATAATGATAGTATTTTCTTCAGGTCCTATCTCGATGGGTCCAGGACACTGGAGTAGTCAGTCTCTCTATATCCTTTTAAAGTATCTATGGACTATATTTAAGATGTGCACACAAATACACAAAATTAGCACACAATTTTGACACCATTTTAGGTACTGAATTTACTATCTACTCCAATTTCACGCTATAGTTGAAAAGTTTTTTGGCATTTTCATGAAAAGTATGGCCAAACAAAACGTAGTTTTTCTTGCATAAAAAAACACAAGATTTTGACGTAACGTTTACCGCTAAACCTTCAACGTCTGCTCAGCTGTGTGTGACGCTGGAGCAGAAAACTTTGTTTCAGCTTTTACAAAGAAACTGCATTAAAACAAAATAAATCATTTTCTACACAAAATGAACACAAAATTTCTAGATACTTTTGCAGTATTTATCGAGAAAAGAGATACCCATGTCACGGAGGTATTTTCTTCATGTATGAAGAATATTATGAGAGTGCAAAAAGCAGCAGAGGTATGTCAGAATAGTGGCACGTGATGATCCAATGTATCTGCCTACCCCACTGGGAAACAGGCGTGACGCTATGTACGTTTGTATACAGTATGTATTTTCTTCAGTAATACCTATTATTACAACTGTCAATTTTATTGAGCGTGTAAGGGCTGCCCTATAGTTTACACACGATTTCATCCGGACGGAACCCCTGAACGAGCAGAAATAGCATCGAAAATAACTAACATAAAAAAAAACAAAAAAAACTCTATAATACTTACTAATCCAAAATTAGAAAATATTATTCTTGCGTAAATTTTACATAATTCTAAGTCTAAATTGTACGGAATCCCTCGAATCTAGACTCTGTGCATCAATAATAGTAATATTAACCGTGTAATGGGAAGAAATAACGATAGTATTTTTGTCATTAATACCTAATTATTAAAACTGTCAATATTATTTAGCGGTTTAGAGCTCCCTGCGGGGAACCCCTAAGAATCAGTGACGTCACAAAACTGAAAAGAGCAAAAAAGCCAACATCACGCGGTGTTCCCAGGCGGTCACCCATCCAAGTACTGACCGCGCCCGACGTTGCTTAACTTCGGTGATCGGACGAGAACCGGTGTTTTCAACGTAGTATGGACGTTGGCGACAGACGTTGCAGAGTTGTTATGCTCTATCTTCCTCGGTTTAGATGTGACGTAACATAAACTATGAAATAAAACAGCAAATAGCAAATGCCAATATTTTCTTCCGTCTTTTAGACCGTGTTTTTTAGTAGGTAGCTTCTAAATTTAAATCACAACGCGCTACTTAGTGCAGCGAACAGTGATTATTGATTATATCAAGGTACGACGAGCAGCGCCATCTCTTGGTGACTACGCGTACTGCGTGCTACATGCCTTCGTGATGTGTACGATACGAATGACCGAGAGGTGGCAAGCGACTGACTGGCAAGCGGTGTCAAAGGAGATGATAGGTGGGGCCATTTATGTAATTTGTAAGGGGCCTTCCTTATGTAGTACCTAATTAATATATTATGTATGTCAATGGTAGCGAATAAGATTTGTCGCCCAGTGGGGAAACGCGGCAAGTGTTATGGGCACTTTTCTGGAGATCACATAGTTTTGGTAATTACTTTTAGGGGTCCGTAGTCACAACAAGGAACCCTTATAGTTTCGCCATGCCCGTCTGAGGCGGTCAAGCTCAGAGACACTAAAAAGCTGTAATTTGCCATAGTTATACATATTAAATACGCCGACAAAGTAGTGAAATAAAATTTTGAGAAAAAAAAATAGGGTACTTATCTCCCATACATACCCAGTGATATGTAAAGGTAATATGTATGTCAATGTACATACCCCACAGTGGGGTGATTTTTTTTTTCATTATGTGTGGGGTATATATAGTTGAATAAGTCTTAAAAAAATTGTAGATTAAGGAAGAACATTTATTGTCAATTCAGAGAATCGTTTGCGAAATATTAAGCTTTAAAGTGATAATTTTTGTTAGAGGCAAGTGCGCCTATTATACAACTCTTAACTTGGATGGTGTATGTATACCACGAGCTCTCGAGCGGTTCGCCGCGACCTAACCGCGATATAATCGACATCGATCGGTGTCGAGTCGCAAAATAATGGTCGAAGTCGTTCGTTATTAAATTGTCTGCTCTGCCAGGGACAGGGAGGGACCTCCAACGACTGCAGGTTCAAGGTGAGGCGGTTCACTGACTCTGCAGCCTCACCTGTGTACCGAGCGGCGACCAGCTAAGTATATTTATGGCAGTTCTCGCCTCACTCGATGATATAGCAAAGGCAATGCACGAGTTCTTTGTGTTGTTATGAGTACCACAGAGACCGGTTTCTTTGAAGAATTAGTATTGTTTTTTTTTACAATTCTTTTATAAAAATTTTAGGTAAAGAAAAAGTTCAGTTGTAGATAGGAGTTTATCAGTCACGTAGTTGATTACTTATAGAAATATTGAAAGACATTGGAACAGTATTCGTGAATATGCATTTATAATAAATTAATCAGATAAAATTTTATTAGATAAAGCAGCAGCTATACAATATAATTTATTATCGAAAATCACTTCTGAGTCAGTGTAATCGATCAGTTTCATTCTGAATTTGGTGTAAGAACGGTTCTTAGATAAAATGGATAGCAATAAAGTCAAAATAAAACAGGGCAGTTTGAAGGGCGTTCTCTTTGCCACTGAAAATAATTACGAGTATTTCGGGTTCATGGGTGTACCTTATGCCAAACCTCCCTTGGGTGATCTTCGATTTAAGGTCAGTGCATATATTCTTCTAGTGTCTAGTACTGATTATTAATACATCTATGCTTGTACTCCATTTTAATGCCTCTCTGCTCTGTAAGGGATACTTTCGTTGATAATAAATATGAGAGATCTAATACTTCATTTAAGAACGGCATTTAGGGTATCATTCCGATATGCAGCTTCCGAGTGCTGGAATGATTTCCCACCACCATTAAAAAAATTATTAACCAGCACATTCAAATTTAAATATAAAAGTATTTATTACAGGAACAGCAAAATTTGTATAGTTAGGTGTGCTCTTTTTTGAAATTTTATTTTTGTTTATTAAATGTTATGTTGTTAAGACGTAAATTTACGATTGTTTTGTTATATGGTATGATTTTAATTTATTTATTTCTTTTTCGTATGTCCACATATTGTCTACTTTGTATTGCATTATTTATTATACAGTTTTAGGTTAAAGGGCTAGACTTAAATTAAGCGACCTTACCAGTACATGCTGTGCCTAGTCCTTTTTCTTTTAATTGTTGTACTATTTGTTACGTACCTATCTTGATCATTTATTTCACAAAAAATATTACGTTGTATTGAAAATTGGTGTTATTATCTTAATTAGTCTATCTTTATATATGATAGGTAGGTATCTTAGACTATAATACATATTTACATTGTAATTATTTTACCTATCGTTTTTCAAAAATGCATCCACACTGTAATAACCTTTTTTCATGTATACCTTTTAATGTCTTTAGGAAGAATGTTGGCTCGTCATTAGCAAGTGTTTGCATTTCTTTGGTCATGAAATTGTAAAGTTTAATGCCCTGATAAGTCGCACCGTGCTCAACAATTTCCAGTTTGGGCACAAAACTAATTTGTGCATTATTAATATTTTTAGTGTTATGATCATGTGCTTCACTAACGTGTTTTTTTTTCTGTCCAGATGTTTGATAAATGTACTCAGAAGTACAAAAATGAATAATGTTTTACACTATTCTTGTTGTGGAATACGCATTATTATTCTTATTGCACTTTTTTGGAGTATAAATGACTTTTGAAGATTGTACTTCCAACTGTTACCCCAAAATTGTATCCTGTTTCGGATCTTCGATTCTACCAGCGCAAAATAGACTACTCTTAGTTGGTCTCTGCTGACAATGTCGCGTAGACTTCTTAGTGCGAAGCAAGCAGAACTTACACCACTGTCAACTGCTTTCAACCAATTGCTGTTTACATTTAATAGTATCGTGTGTATACATACATACATACATATCACTCATGCTGAATCCCGACAATCGGGGTAAGCAGAGCAATCGGTGTTGTGCCGCAAGAACACAGGTAAATTACAGCACAACATAGACACTACATTTCGCAAGGTATTCGGACAAGATATCAAGCAGCATGTAAGATCCAAAGACCCACCTAATGTGCCGAGGTGAGAGGTGGCGAGCCTGTCGCCCTATAGAACGGCAACTTGTCCTTATCTCTTAGTCGCCTTTTACGGCATACATGGGAACAGATGCAGTGGGGTCATTCTTTTAAGTACCGGCCCCACCCACACGGCACACGTGTGTATATATATTTTGTAAATATTATTAAGAGAAAGTAAACACATTTTTCTTTATTGGATTTTTGTTTTTCCGTGCTTAGCTTGAACGTCGCTATGCAATGCAATGGGTACTACATGAAACAGAAAAATTCATAAAACTTCGAAAGATTATTCAGCCCGAAAAATATGGGCGCGGAGATTGCGTTAAATACCTATATTAAACCATTCATGAATTTCGATTGGTTGTTCAGTCAGCCTGGTAGCGAAGTTAGTTAACGCGCCGGCAGCTATAGTCGGAGACCCAGGTTCAAATCATGGCTGGGCTGAATAATTTTTTTTGAACTTTTATGAATTTTTCTGTTTCATATATTTATAATACACATTTTTCCTTTATTTTACTTCTTTGTGCTTATTGGCCGCTGACACTGCGGTGAAGGAAAACATCGTGAGAAACCCCATTTACAAGCCGGTTGGTCACCATGGAAGTGAAGTGCATGACTAAATCCTCTCATATCATGTAAATGAGTGAGACCTGTATCCAGCAGTGGGGCGAATAAAATGGCTGCAAAAGAAAGAAGAAAGAAGGCTGTATCACTGTGATTTCCTTCACTGCACCAGCACGATAAGTATATGCAGCGTCCGCGCGGGTTCGATGAGGTTACAGAACGGCTTCTAATGTATACTGACATTTTTAACTTGCAGGTTATTCCAACATGCGGATATATTTTACCACTAGATATCTGCAATTACCTAGTCACCGACTCTGATTATTTATTAAATAAACATTGCGTGCACTTTTCAGGCACCACAACCTGCCGAGTCTTGGGAGGGTGAAAGAGATGCCTCTGTGGAGGAGACAGTGTGTCCACAAATTAACATGAACACTGGCGAAGTGTCGGGCAAGGAAGACTGTCTCTTTCTGAACGTCTATACTCCCAAAGTAACGTCCGCTCGAACGAAGCTTCCTGTCATGGTCTACATTCACGGAGGGCTGTTCGCTTTCGGCAACGGAACAATCAAGGACGATCAAGGCCCCGATTATCTCATCGAACGTGACGTGGTAGTTGTAACAATAAACTACAGGCTAGGTATATTCGGATTTTTGTGTCTAGATATTCCGGAGGCGCAGGGAAATATGGGGCTCAAAGACCAAGTCGAAGCACTCAAATGGATCCAGGACAACATCGCAAGTTTCGGAGGAGATACGGATAATGTTACAGTGTTTGGCTTGAGCGCCGGTGGCGCGTCCGTCGACTACCTATTGGTGTCTCCAATGGCTAAGGGTTTATTCCACAAAGGAATATCTCAGTCCGGAGCTGCAGTCAACCACTGGGCGAGAAACTATGATCTCAAGGACCTGACCCTTAAAGTAGCCAAGCACATGGGATACCAAGGCGGGGACGACAATATAGATTTACACAAATTCTTACTCGATAAACCTGCGGAAGTATTGGTGCAAAAGTGTTTTGAAATAATCGAACGGGTCAACGATAAAGGGCTTTACTTCGGTTTCGTTCCGACTATAGAAAAGGAACTGACGGGCGTGGACGCTTTCTTGACGAAGAATCCTTACAGACTTTTGAAGGATGGAGAGTTTAGTAAAGTTCCAGTGATAAGAGGATTTTGTAACTTCGAAGGACTGTTGATGCACGCGATGAAGCCATTTGTAGTTGAGCGAGTTCTTGAAGATAAAAACCTAGCGAAGTGTTTGCCGTACAAGATCGAGTTCTCACAGAGTGTAAACGAAGAACTGAAAACTATTTACATGGATGCAGCCAGCATAAACCCGGAAGACGACAGAGATGCTTCCGCGCTCAAATTCTTCTCAGATTTAGATTTTGTGGGCGGAGTGTGGAATGGCGGCAAGGTAATAGCGGGACACAACGTTCCAGTGTACCTGTACAAATTCGCATACGATGGTGGAATGAATTGCATTAAGAGGATGTTTGGTATCATGAGGCCTGGAGCGGCGCATGGCGATGATTTGCCTTACTTTTTGCATATGAAAAACATGATTAAATTTAGGACAGAATTAGACAAAACTGTTTGCGAGCATTTCGCCATAATGTGGACAAATTTTGCGAAAACTGGGTAAGAAATATAGTGTACCTGTCTATGTACAGTATATTTTTTTCCAAGACGGACTTAAGTGACGTTTGCAGCGTTGCCACTTTCACACAAATTTTAAGTAGTTATGTAGGTGTTGTTGAAAATATTATCGATTATTCCAATCATTAGATTAATCGATAATATTTTTCATAATTAAATTTCATCATATCGATCATTCAATCGATTAATCGATAATATTTTTATCTACTGCATCACTATGTTTTAAAGGTGGCAACGCTGTAATGTCAGTGAAACGTCATCGTAGTTCATCTTGGAAAACAATAGACTTTACAGACGGGCAGGACAGGAGGCATATATTCAGCAGGGCGGGGCGGGGCGGGCGGGGAGCGCTGCGCTGGTGACCTCATTTTTGAACTTGTTTTAAGTAAAAGAAAAGACAACCAAAAGTTAACGTTATGTATGATGTATATTTATATTTTAAGCGAATGAAAATGTAACAAATTAATGATAACGTAGCTATGAGTGTAAAATGTTATGGATTTTTAATTGTGAATTAATATGGATTTTGTGCGGTGTTTTTACAATTAGATAGGTAATATATTCAATGAAATTATTAGTACTAAAGGCGGGCGGCGACGAGGATGAGGCAGAAGGAAGGGACGGACGGAAAGATTGTACTAAATACTACTGTATATACATATGTTATTTTAGTTAGTTGATTTTTGTGAGATTAAACTAGGGTGCGCCGTCGGTTTGCGCGCCGCGTCTAGTGCTGTTACGTGTCGATAGATTTCAGGTTATCTATATAACTTTTAATAGTCCACCGGGCACGTAGCACTAGCGCGGCACATTTCGTGACCGACGACGCGGAGCTTGTAAAATGTATACGTGGCGAGTGTTCGGAATTATGTGCAATTATTATTTTGTAAAAATAATAATTTGTTTTAGTGAAAGAATGCGTTATTGCGTACACGTGGTTTCCATATTTCTCAATGTGATATTTAGGTAATATTTAACATACGCATAATGAAGACGACACGCGGAGATCGAACGGCGCACGGGAGCAAGCGCCCTTCGCGGCTCTCCCGATCGTCTCCCGCGCGCACTCGCCTCTCGCTGTCGGCACTCTCCATTGTACATACCTACATTACATAAATACATTATGTAAACCTATATATTTTATGTAATATTATTGTATCTTAAGAAAATATATTCTTATTTTTCATGGTCCAAATTTTAAATGTTTTATCGACTATACAAAAAAAATATGGATAATCATTATTATATTCTTATCGACTTTTGAAATATTAGCCCAAAAATCCTCGAAAAAAGTATAATATCGTCAAATTTGTGAAAGTTTTTGGTGTTCAATCTAAAATATGTTATTAAAAGTACGAGATGAAAATAATGTATACGCTCTCACAATTAAATTTAGGAAAACAAAAGTATTTGGATATAAAATTATGATAACGATACTAAGGTAAGAATATGTGTACGTGTGCGCCTCATTGGACATTAAGAAATCTTTGTATTTGTATGTAATTCGAAATATACATATTATTATATTATATACACGTTAAAATTTAATGTTGTCGAACATTTTCTTCTGAGACCACGAGTGATGTGCAAAGTAGAGGTCGATAGTTTGTCTCCGAGGTCGAGCCGGGCGCCGCACTGCTGGCGGGGACGGTACAAATAAGAAGAACATACACTCTGGAATACTTTCTTATACCTAATAGCTTACAATTTACTTAATCATTCCTAGAGGTACATACAAACCTCCAAATACCTACGGACCCAAATGTCTATACATATCCAAGCGCATTGACTCGACTTCGGAGTCGATTCTATGAAAATTTTGATATTCAAAATGTTACCTAAGCTTAATAATTCATATTTTAGTTTTGATTTACAAATTTCCCCACTTATAAATATTGTTTTCGAAAGCATTTATTTAATTTAAATTCCATCGATGGGTAAAAATTCAGCGCGTTGTTCTTACAAGCTGTGAATAGATATAGATATATATATTATCTATACTCCTATAAGGTTTAAATTTGTATGGATATAAAATTCAAATTTCTTTGTTTTATTTTATAATAGATGAATTGAAATAATTCTTTAAAATAAACAAATTTAATTTAATTGGAATGACACATATAGTTATAATTATGTACCAATTAGGAACCACATAATTTACTACATACCTACATACATTGCCACAACACATTTTTTGGGACAAGGCAGAACTCATTGCATTCTAATTGCATCTTCAACTTTCGTTTATAATTTAAAAATTTAAAGATTTACTTTATTAACAAAAGTACAAATTTAATTACAATTTAATTAATTAAAATTTTATCTATTTCCAATTTTCTGCATTAGGGTTTTTTTTATTTATTATAAGTAGCTATTTGGGACGCTTGCCCGTTACTAGCTCGAAATTTGGCAGATAATGAACAAGGATCTATACGTATGTACCGTTGTACGTACTATCTAGCTTGATAGGTATAGGCAATATGGCTGCGCGTCATGCATGAACCTCGAACCAGAGCTCTGGCTTATGTAATAAATGCATAGTTTACTTTGTATAGCTGTACAAATAATAGGATGGGACGATTTGCAAAGAATATTTTAGATATTATGCGACATTCCGTTAGAATGTTATTAGATTTTTTTAATATTAATATAATTTCTTTGGGAACAAATCAGATGTTGTTTAATATTATTTTGTATGTTGCATTACGTTTTAAATTTCTAATTTTAGGCACATATTTTTAATGAGTATCTTTCTGAATATATTTCCATGTTATCGGTTATCATTGTTTCCATGCAAAGTTTAGGAGAGTTCGAGTAATGAATAATAAAGACAGAGAACGGTTCAGAGGGAGGACATTTAGGAAGAGAAGGTTTTGACTGAATCTAGATTTAGACTCGAGTGCCAATGGCGCTACAAGTAAGTAGAAATGGTCGGTACAAACTGTCGAGGTATACGCCGCCTTTTGACTTAAGTAATCACATTTTATTAGTAAATTATTTTTATTCATTATCTATTGATGTTCATTGAAACGATTTTTCCAAATAGTTCGCTAAGCATTTTTAATTAATACCTACACTAGTGTAATTTTTTAAACATAGATAGCTAGTAGTCACTTAATTATATTATTTTGTTAACAGAGTTTTTGTCATATTCAATAATTTTATTATTAAATAGTAGATGCCGGCGAGGGACTGCCGAAGTTTACTTGGGAACGCGATCTCGATCACAATTTTATTCGTCAATTTTACCCGTATAATGTCTCCTTATCAAATAATTTTGATCGGCCCTAGGTAACAGTTCACAATGTGCAATTATAATTTTCTCGTATTCTTCAGAAGTTTGTAAATAAAATATTAAATCATCTCGTACAGTGTGTATGCACGCGTAGGATACCAACAGAATATTACAAACATGCCGAGATATTTTTAACACCCGTTTCCGTTGTGAGTGTCCTGTTGTGTACATTAAATTATGTGTATTCCTTTATTCTCATGTATGTATAAATACTTATCTATTTGTAGATATTAATAATTTTAATTGATCGACTTTAATTTTTTAATTCAATAATTATTATCTATCACGAATTATGAAGAAGTTAGATAATGGTAACATGAAAGAAATACACGGTTTAATGCTTATTTTGTTTACAAGTATATGAATATTCTTCACTTGTCTTTCAAGTCCTGTGAATAGGTATGAAGATTTTCGCACACAAACCAAATGTTTAATGCTCGGTGTAAGCAGAGGAAATGGCATGCGCAGTTATATCATCAACAATGTACAATTAAAAGCATTTAATTTTAGTTATATTATATTAAGTAGACGTATTTAAAACATTTCATTCGTGAAAAACGAGATCAGGATGTAATAAACGCTTAGAATTTTACATATAGTTAATGCATCACATTCTGCTGAGGAAATTATTTTATTTTATTTCTATCATATTTTATTTTTTATTCCTTCTCTTCCATTTGTTGCTAGGTGTACATTTTGATTTGTTTATTAATATTCTACTTATTTGTGAGTATCACTTACAACAAACCATTTTAAATAAAATATGTAGTTTATTTTATGAAGATTTATTTTAACATATTATTTCATTCCTGTTTTTGCTGATTTAATTTCTGTAAAGAAAATATATACATTATCTGTTGAAATATTGACTCGTCCATGTTACGTGTCATGGGCCATGTCATGACACTCGTGACATGTTTTATATTACATATACTACCTATGTACATTATTGTGACGCCTAATCAGTACAAGATGACTTATATTTTATTTTTCAACTCCTATTTTTACGGCTCTTGAGATTTTAATAAATTGTTTTTCATACATTTGAAATAGATTTTAAAATCGATCTTCAGTAACAATTGATCACAAGTATAGTGTAATGTCATTCTACATTCAACTTTGATATGTAGGTACATATGTATCTGTTATTAAATGACTTGGGTATAAATCCTATTTAGTCTCTCATTCATTATTTGTATAATTCGCTACTTTCTCACTCACTAGTGTTATTCTAGCGTTTGACCTCAATTGGCGAGATAAATCATGAATTGGCACACCTAAGTTAATTGTATTTTAAATCTAGTCAAATTTAGAAAAAGAATTTAAGAATCGTGTGCTTTCGTAAAAGGGCAGTTTGACTGATTTTTTCGAAATTGAAAAAAAAATTACGTCCAAAATGCCGTCGCCTAGCGACGAAAATAGAATGTACGAGGAGAATAAATTAAAATTAAATGATTTGAGAAAGTGGAATTGTAGCCAATGAATTTTTAATATAAAAGATATGGTTTATTATAACTGTGTATATGTTAGGCGAGAGAACGTTGGGTCGGAACTTGTTTTAGTAAGGACATTGTTTACTTTATTTCGTCTTATTATTGTGAAATTGTTTCACGCAAAATGTAAGAACACGTGAGGATATTTAAAACCTGTATACAATACATTTCTTTCATTTGTTGAATTGTTTCGTGTTTTATTTTTTAGTTCCATGCACGCACCTTAATTCCTCCTGTCTGCCTACTTCACAAACGATGTAGAAATTAAATATCAATATATGAGCTAATTGTACCTACGTACGTACTTTTACAAAAGCCTACGCATTACTTTCAATTCACATGTATTTGCAAACATAACTTCCTCAAAATATGTAAAGCGCAAGATAATATTATCACAAAAAAAACATTAACAATACCTATATACCTAGTCAGTTTCACCTACACGCGTTTGTAATCAGACGACATCTCCTGCCTTTAATTTTCATTTAGTATTTTACTATGTAAGTTCTCTATTATGTGCTTGTGTTGGGTGTAACGTGAAGGACCCTAAACATTTTCTCATTTACTTATAGGTTTTTCATGTCACATAAAATTCATTATGACAGCGCAGCGGTCGCGCTGCCACCGAATTAAATTATGCGAATGAAATTATAAAAACGAGTGGAATCGGCCGTCCCCACCTTGCGTGAGAGTACAGCGTTAAAATATGTTTTTAATTTCACCGAGCTTTATTAGCACGAACAAAATTCACGAGAACTTACTGACAAAGGCATCCAAGGCCAAAAGGTTTTTAAAACTACACAGGTTATTAAAATATAAATTACAGCGAGCGAACTAGGTTCGTATACCCGAATAGCTTGCGTACTCAGTACATTTTTAATAGGCGATACTAATAAATAAATTAGTAAAGGATTACTACATTTAACTTATGTATACTAATAATAATCATGTAATAATCATTACTTAAAATTTATTAAAAAAAAAATTTTATAATTTCAAAAATATTCAAAGTCATATCGCCATGTTGCGGTACCTTCACGAGTTAAATTTAGGTGAACACTTAATAATGTGAGGGAAATTAATAAACACATGAGTAGTTGTATTGTTTAAGCACATTAGGAAATAATATTACCTTGATATTTATATTTTTCTAATGACTAAAGTATTTGGAATGTTTCGTGATTTATTTATTTCATGTACTAGAGGTACGCTTTAAAGGGTAATAGTATCGCGGTAAATGAAAACATCACGGAGAAACTTGTACAAAGTTTGGCTACTACAATTTGCTTAATGGCAAAAAAGTCCGCCTTCTGATATGCAAGAGAGTTATTTTCAGTTTACATACAAAAAACTTTAAAAATAATAATTCTCGATAAATGCTCGCACGTCATAGTTGCACTTCACTAAACTCCAAATTATCGAATTAAGCAAATGTACTTGTAAACCTACTTATACTTGTATTTGTATTTATTATTTATTGCACACCATTTTGCTATAAAATAAGGTCGGTACAAAAGAATTGCTTAATGCAGATATGCATTATATTCTAGCAAACCTTTGCAAATAGACATACATACAAGTTAGTAATATTATTGTCTAATACCATTATAATAATCCAATAAAATACTTAAATAGATATCTAAACAATACTTAGAATAAATAGTATAAATACTTATGTATATAAAATAAATAGTAAACTTAAGTATTTAAAATATCAATCATCCACCACCACGTTAAGATTAGGAGTGTAGTCTTACACTACAAAAGCGATCGTTTAAAATGGTAGAACGATTCGTGAAACACAGAAAGTTCAGCGGCTATCTCTCTCAAACTTGATTGAGGATATTCAGTCACAATTTCCTTCACTTTAACGATGTTAATTTCAGTTGAAGACGTTGATGGCCGACCGGGTGAGGCAATCTTCCACCACGTCTCGAGTAGTCTCGAGGACACCTTTTGAAAGCACTGTACCACTCATAGGCACGTGTTTTTGATAAAGCGGATTCACCGTAAGCTTTCTGTAACATTTTCAGCGACTCGGAATACGCAATTCCATTTGCGATGCAAAATTTAGACAAACTCTTTTCGATGTTTTTATTCATTATAAAAATCGCAAAACACACCTGACATCGCCATACATATGTCGTGAATTCCATGGAAAAAGTAATCAGTTAGGTCTAGTTTAGGGTCGCGGAGTAGCCTAGTTGGTTAGCGCACGCCTCTTACCCTTGAGGTTGTAGGTTCGATACCTGGTATGCGCACAAGTTTTCCGGATTTTAAAATCGCGGTTAAATTTTGTGTGCAAAACACCGTGAGGAAACCTATACACTAACAATACGAATGTGTTGTAGTGTTAAAGGTTGACTGGAATAGATTACCTCTGACAATAAGTCCGCCTTCTGCTAAGCAGAAAGTGTACATTTATTTATTTATTTTATTTAGTATAGTAGCTAACACTTTGTTATAAAAATTGTTAGTTTAGGCACAAATTTAATTTCAATGAGAGATACCAGCATTGGGATATGGAACGGGCTGTAAATATAGAAGAAGGCCATAGGAAACAAAGGTACCAACCAACCAGGTGCTTATGCAGGTAGCACCTTCTTACCTATTTAACAAATAACTTTATTTTCTTCATATTACGTTTTTCGGTTTAATTAACCTACCTATTTTCAAAATAATAAATACGTTAAACAGGTACCTACCTATGTAAATAAAATAAACCTGGTTGTTGATTATTAGATATATTTCACAAAGTTGCAGTCTCACAGTCAGAAGTTAGAAAATAATCTAATAAGAATCATACCTAGGTATATAATAGGTATTATATTATTGTACACGCTAAGAACTAATGGCGGTTCGGTGTGTGGTCGCGCGCGGCGCTGCGCGTCGCGGAGGCGGAGTGGAACAGCCGAATTCGCGCCAAAACTCCCCCATCGTGGTGCGCCGACGCAGCTGCGCCTTGGCCAAGGTCAGTGCCATTACATGAACCGGGTGCATTGCCCAAACACACACACACATGCTAAAACTCTCTCTGTATGCATGGCAGGTACACAACACATGCACTCACCAAATGCATGCGGTAAAATGACGCAGTACAAATAGTACGCCATATTAGCAAAGTTATAGTGCAACAGAAAAGTCTAGAAATTAATTATTTGTGAACTAAAAATATATTCACTTCCTGACAATACCTAAAATTGTCTAAGCACTGTATTTATTCGATGTGCAGTCGACTGTTGGTTCGCCCAGTCAGTTCGCCAGTCCATATTAGTTGTAGTTTTTTTCAGCTGAACATAGAATAGACGCGTGCATCAGTCCCCGCATAGACATTTGTTGACAAATCTAGCTTGGCATCACCTTCGTAGCTTGCGGTAACGTTCGCGGCGGATTCTTTGTATGAAATTTTAATGGGTTCGTGGTAAGAAAGCCAAGTGTGTCGGTCTGTAATTGTGTTGCTATATGAATGATATACAGCGCCTTCATAAAATTTCTTGACTTTTCTGTTGCACTTTAAGTGTCTATATTTCAAAATACACCTTTTTATAACTAGAGCATTCTAAGTGCTGGAAACTACTGCAATATATAAAACACGCCTTTGTCCATCGATCGCACGCATTTTGATATAAAATGTCATCTCCTCGATACAAACTTGAATTTTTTCTTTCATTTTTTCGAACTTTTATTCCGCTTATACGGAAAGTTTCTCTGGTCTAGATATTTTCGGGTACATTTGCAAACAGACTAATGTGGCGTTCCTACGCGCCTTAACAACTTGTGTAAGCAACTATTTATTTAAAATAATGTGAAACAGTAGTAAAAATTTTCAAGTTTTGGATTTTGAATTTACTAATAAAATTTAAATAAAAAATTACAATACTTATATTCAAACCCTCCTATTTAAATTTAAAGCAAGTATGCACATATATGAATTGTATGTATTTAACACTAAGTACGGACGTAAATAATTTATGAGATTATTTATTATTTACTTTTTCGAATAATTGGCATAAGAAATACATATAAATACATACATAGCGTCTCTCCTGTTTCCCAGTGAGGTAGGCAGAGACAACGGATCTCCACGTGCCATGATCCTGACACACATCTGCCGCTTCTTGCACTCTCACATCATAATATTCTTCATACGTGCTTGTAGGTTACGGATACTGCGCACTTGGCCCTTTTTGAGAACCTGATCGATCTGTTCTAGGTACGTGCGAACCTAGAGCACACTTCCCGACTCTTCCACTCACATTCGCTCCAAATCCAAATTTCTTTCGTTAGTATTCTATTATCTATTCTTCCAACATGAGCGAACCACCGAAACATCCCTTTCTCAATCCTTGTCACTGTAACTTCTTTCAGACCACAACGCTTTCGCACTGCTCAATTTCAAAACTGCATAAGATATTCACATCTTGATTACTTCAAAGTTAAATCCACCTCTTAATTTCTTCAAAATTATGATAGCGTCAATATGCGTCCATGCTTTTCAGAAATATCGTCAGCCTTAATAGCTCAGTGGTGCAGAGAGTCAACTGTCACTATTGCTTGTTAAGCAACGCTGGGTGCGGTCAGTACTTGGATGGGTGACCGCTCGACCGTTAAAGGCTGACCGAGG
>WYDE02000017.1:17702-33050 GCA_009867175.2 Adela reaumurella | reverse complement strand
CGTTCCGCCTTCAACCGCCCGGCACGGCGCCGCGCCGCGCGCCGCCCGCGTACACTAGCGAGCCTGCATGACGAGAGAAGCCGACTGACTGAATCTCAGCTCGGCCGCGACGCCGCGCGCGCCACAGACACGCACACACACGCCCGTGTGCATGTTATCTCTCTGGGCGTAGCCGTTCGCTCTAACCGAGCGACTACGATTTTAACAAATATGAGGCGGCCAGACACGGGGATTTCGCACACGGAAATATATCGTTCTTTACCGAACAACGCTGGTCGTGTTCCTATTTTTTTCTGCGTCAAGAACATGTCGATCTGGCAACTGGGAACCGTTGCGGAGAAACGTTTAAAAACTTAAAACGTTACAACACTTTAAAAAGTTAAAAAATTCCTGTCTTAATAGCTGTTAGTTGGATCCGAAAAGTGTCCAAAAGCAAAATCAAGACCCTTGATACATAGATAATGGTAAAAATATCAAAGATCAAAACATGTTTGAGCTTCAGCCTGCCAGATGACTTTGAAAAATAGGCCGTTCAAATATTAAAAGGTTAAGTGACACTTTTTCAACTATTTTCAAAGTCGTCTGGCAGCCAGAGTTCAAACAATTTATGATGTTTTACTGAATTTTATAAATGGGAATCAGTTACAGGACTGCAATTCATTCCATTACACTCATTCCAATGTGACTAGAATCATTTAGATGCCTAATACAGTGAATGTAGCAAATATTTTCTTCATGTACAGACACAGCGTAAATGACTGGAATAGTGGAAACGATACCATCCAGTCCGACTCTGGATTGAACTTACTGGATCCAGCGACTGTAATAACCGTCATTATGTGATATAAAAAGACCCAACAATGCAGTTTCTCAAAATCTTCATTTTGTTTTTCCTTAACAGGTTATTTGAAGTTCTTCGGAGCGGTCGCTCACCTGCACGCGAGCGGTGCGTTCTGCTTCTACCCGTCCATCGTAGAACTGCTACTGGAAATACTGACGACTGACGACAGAACAATGCTCATCGTAGCTCTGGACACGCTCGCTTATGTCGGTAGCACCGTCGAAGCTAAGCTGTGTCTCACAGAGATAGGTATACAACTTTTTGTTATCTGAAATTTATAGGACTTTGGACAAACAAACTTTGGATACGTTAGCCCCATTATGCCTTTGTACAGTGTAATGTATCTATAACTTACACTTCTTAAGTTCTTAAAGCTAATGAATAAACAAAGAATTGTAGAACACAGTATTGGTGCTCTCGGTGATTACAGGCAGAAATGTGTGAATATTTTTTCTTCATACAATATTGTTCAAATGGAGCGAGTTTCATTTACAATTATATCAATAATTCCAGGAATATTGTAATTGCGAAAGTTACTTCGAAAGTTTGCATGTTTCTTACTCAATTATGCTGAAACAGCTGAACAGATTTGTATTACATTTTTCAGAGTGTTTATGACCTGGAATTTACCCATAGAATTTAGGATTAAATAACATAGTTTTGAATGGGGAATGAATTTATTGCGTGGAGGTAAAGGTCTACGTTGTACTGTTTAATTGTCTTTACAAGGTCGACTGGAAGTGATGCCAAAAGCAGAAAATTCGCCTCCTGCTAACTATTGTGTTTTCCAATAAGGGTGGGTCGATGTTGAAATGGAATAATACAAGGTTTGTGTTAGGTATTAACGAAAGAATTTTTTGTTTTAAAGGCCCATGTATGCCATTATGTGTGGAATATGACATCGTTCAAATGTCCGCCGCGGATTCTCACGGTGGCACGGATCCGAAAAGTCCAAGATTCAATGACTCTGCCGCATATATCTGGCTGAATTTGAGCGATGGCCTGGGTTATGTTGGCTTCGAGAGCATCGGTTGATTGCGGCTTATTGGCCTACACACTATTCAGAAAACCCCACAAGAAATCTAGCGGGTTCAATCACACGATCTTGGTGGCCAATTCACGTCACCTCTACGTGAGATAGCTATACCCTCAAATTGTTCATGCAGAATGTCCATCGTGGCATTCGCTGTGTGGCACGAAGCGCCTTCCTGCTGGAACCACATGTCATCAATGTCTATATTGATCAATTCGGGCCAAAATAAGTTTGTTATCATCGCTATGTAGCGTTCGCCATTGACGGTGATGGCATCACCATAGTTTGTGAACAAGTATGGACCAATATCTTACCAGTAGCTTTTTGTGTAGGCATTGCCACCTGGTGAACCTCGTATGGGTTGGAGCTTCCAAAAGCTCCGAAGTCTAGTCAGCGAACAAACGGCGTTGTCTATGGTCATTAACTTTTAGATCCTGGGTCAGTCGGATTTAGTACGGGTGCAGTTCCAAGCCCCTACGCAAAATTCGCGAAGTTGAAGTCTGCGAAAGTCCGAGTTCTTGTGCACGGCGACGAATTGACTGCCTCGGATCCTCCTGCACACTTTCACGGACAGCGGCGATGGTCTCGGCCGATCTGGCATTCCTTTGACGTACGGGTGTTGGCTGATTGTTTACCGAACCGGTTGTTTTGAATTTGATTACCAAACGTTGGAGAATCGATTTTGCAGGGCTACCACGTCTGACGTAAAATGGGTGCAACTTTTCCATTAACGAACACTCATTTTGATAGTAAAGTTTCATCGTTTGGACCTTCTGTACAATACAATACTTTTTAAATTATCGCGGGAGCTGAACAACATCTTGAAAACTTCCGGCTCTTCTCGAACACATCAGGGCTATGAAGAAGATGGATTGGACGAAATCTGCACTGTGCGAACATAGCGACTCTGGCCCAAATTATTGGATAAGGTTTGATTAGGCTAGAGTAATTTCTACTGAAACATGAACCTTTCCAAGAATCGTCAGGGAAGCTATTGAAATAAAAAAGTACAAAAAATTTCAATTGTGAAGACTCCTTCAAACTTTCAGCTATGTGGAACCCAGTACTTCAGACGATAAGAAAAGATGAGCGTGGCGAACCTGTGGAAGATATCGTTAGCTCATACTGCCTCTCTGCTGATTTACGGAACGCAGCTAAAACATATGGCGCTTCTCCGTCTAACACAGATGGCGATTCTCCGTCTAACACAGATGGCGATTCTCCGTCTAACACAGATGGCGCTACTCCACCTACCCGCACTCACGAATATAATTTTCGTTCTAGAAGGCAGCCATAGCTGTCAGTACGTTTGCTAAGCTCGTAGCTAGCGGACGTCTCCATGACCATGAACAGGACGCTCTGTTCGAAACGTCGGACAATCCGATAAAGTCACCACGAGAAGAGCAGGAACTTTTCAAAATGTTATTCAGCAACGTGGTAATTTAAAAAGTAAAGTACAGAATATGCTATGTTTGTTTGAATTCAAGTTGCGCAAATTTCACATAGCGCAAAACGATTGCGTTCTGATCGTTGTTGGTTTCGTTCGTTCTCTTTCGCCCGATTTAAAGAAACAGTACGCTAACGGTTGTCAATGAGGTACGCATGAGTTTTCTCTCCATACATAACCCAAAAATTTTATAAACAATTATACAATATGCGGAAATGGAAATGCGCGCGTTGAGGAGTATGTGTGGAGTCACAATGAAAGACAGATTGAGAAATTGTAAAGTGCGAGAGCATTGTGGTCTGAAAGAAGATATAGTGACAAGGATAGAGAAAGGAATGCTTCGGTGGTTCGGTCATGTCGGAAGAATGGATGATAGAAGACTAATGAAAGAAATTTTTGGAGCAAATGTGAGTGGAAAAGTCGGGAAGGGTCGCCCTAGACGCATGTACGAGTACATGATCTCGTGATATTCCCATAAAGTATAAAACAACTACTTACCACACCAAGCTTTTCCGAAGCCCTCGATTTCCACATCCTAATATTCATTTCGTCGGATCCAGACAGAATGTATTTATCATCCAGGGACCACTTGACACAAGTCAGCCTCTGCATGCGTTTGGTGTGATAGACGTCACGCGAGTGTCCTTTGAGGCTTTCGAAGATTCTGATTGTCTTGTCGTAGCTGCCGGAGACGACCTGCCGGCCCGTGGGCGAGTAGTCCACGTCTATGACGGCCGACGTGTGGTCCATGTGGATATTGACAGGCTGCCTTAGCTTTCTAGTGTCGAATGTGTACAGGCTGTAAGGAAATACAACTTTCTTGATTTCACGCGATAATTTATTTATTTATGTAAGCCTCTGCATTCAAATGGTATCTTTTTGCAGCCATTTTATTCGCCCCACTGCTAGGTACAGGCCTCTCTCATTTACATTATAAGAGAGGATTTTAGTCATACACTTCCACGGTTACCAACCGGCTTGGAAGTGGGTTTCCACACAAAGTTTTCCGTTACCGGAGTGTCAGCGGACATTTAGCACAAATTCTAAAGTTATAAATATTGTGCTCGCAGTGGGTATCGAACCCGCGCGTCCCGCTTGAGATGCGTGCTCTTGCCCGCTCGGACAATATGAAAAAATGGTATATTTGATTTGAAATAAACGGTAGGGCAAACTCCACAGCCTTTGTAGCTTTGTTAGAAAACTCGTAGGTAAATTTTGTATGGAGAATTTAATATAAACTGCCCATTTTGTATGGCAGTTACCTGTTATTGTGTTTAGTTGACGCTGTGCAAAATCGATACTACAGTTTTTTTTTTTTAATTAATTTCACACAAACAATTTGTTGGCAGCTTAAAAAAATGTTTAAATCTTAAAAATACCTCTGGGGAATGTGTTTAAAGGAAAGGAAGCTGAGCTTGCAATGGCTTCACCGAACATGTCCGGCCTATTGTCAGTAGAGTGTCCATCAAGGTCGGGACCACCAAGCGGCGCCGTCAGACTCCTTTGCGCAATACGTTTCGGCTCGTTACTTTTTGAAAACTTCCGGCTCTTCTCGGGCCACTTTATTGGATTGTCCGACGTTTAGAACAGAGCGTCCTGTTCATGGTCACGGAGACGTCTGGTAGCTACGAGCTTAGCAAACGTACTGTCGTCAATATTTCAGCTGTAAGTTTTCAAAATGTTGTTCAGCGACCGCGGTAATTTAAAAAGTACTGGTTCTAACTTGTAATCTTCATTGGCGACTGTGAATATGAAAGCCTCCATGGGGTTCCACGCGAGCGCATTTGATCTCAGTTCCAGCACCACCTTCCGCATTGGACCCGTCTCTCTACAGTCGTATAGGATTATGCTCCTGTCACTTGCACAGCTCGCTAGAAGATTTTGCTCCACCTGAAAAAAAAAAACGGTCAAACATGAGTTTAATAACAATTTTTATATTGTGAAGTAACGCTGCATTCGATGCACCAGATAAATTAACTTTGAAAAATACAAAGGAAAATAACTGTTCAACGTGTTGTCCGAAGCGGGACTCGAACCCGCGTCCTTGAGTATAGCCCTTAATGCTCTAACCAACTGAGCTATCCGGACTACATGTCGCTTTCCGAAATTCGTCTTCACATTATTCATCGTTAAAGCATCTGGTAGTTCCGCTTCGGCCGCCAGATGGCGTTCTTAACATTTCAGCGAGCTCCTCGCTTCTAGCATGTTTGACTGCATAGTTAGAATTTTACATCCAAAAATATGCTGTCGTAGCTAGACGCGTACTAACATCGGACACTAGAGTCTGCTCGGGATTTTTCAATTGTGTTAGATTTTTTTTACGTTTCAGTCGTTGGCGATTTACTTACAATTTTTATATTGTGAAGTAACGCTCCAGTCGATGCACCAGATAAATTAACTCTCGCTGCGTTACACCTTTGAATTTCAATGGCAATTCGCCGTATTAAGAAAACCCTGGCACTGCGGTTTCGAGTTGTTTCATGTATCTGTCGACCACGTTTCCAATGTTTCTGCAGTTCCCAAGTTGAAATGCAAAGGAGGCTCGCAGCTCGATATACTTCGACACTTTAAAGACGGCTGCTTTGTTTGCAGCGGCTCCAGCAGATATGGAGGAGACAAGTACGTGGAACGGAGCAAAGGTGTCTACGCACGTGGTGTCCCACAAGAGCGCCTTCCCCTGACTTCACGGCACCAGAGTCAAGCCGTCAGGTTTTCTTCCGTCGGTGCGGAATAGACCCCTTGGCTCCAGCGTAGACGGAATATTTACTGAAGCCAAGGAACTTTTGATGATGGTATTTAGGCCGCTTTTATTTAAGTGAAAAATACATTTATACATACCATAAAAGCCCCTACCCCGGAGGGGTAGGCAAAGACGATTAAATGCCATGTGACACGTTTCCTGGCATACATCCTTTGCTTCATCCACTGTCATACATCACTTCATACACGCTCGTTGGTTGCGGGTGCTGCGAAATTGTCCATACCGTAATAACTTACCAATTTGATCATGGTATTTTCGCCTAGGGCGGCCATGTTCGACCCTTTCTTCTGCATTAAAACAGTGATAAACGTACTCATCTCAAGAAGACGCGTAAATAAAACATGAAATTATTAAAAACAAAAATTTAAAGAAATATCATGAAAATTCAGGAGATCGAATTTATCGGTAGGTAATCTATCTGTAATATGAGATATTATCAGTCTGTGCCATTCTGATTTAGCTATAATTTAGAAAGAATACGAAAATTGTAACTTTTTGGAAATTATAGCTCAATCGGAGTAGCATAGACTAACACCTAACACCTCGTATTACAGACAGAACACCTATTGATAAATTAGATTTTCTTAATTTTCACATATACTCATTGAAATTTGTGTTACTAATAATTTGAAGTTTTATTTACGCGCCTTCTTGAGATGAGTACAATTTGCGTTGATTACCCTCGTAAGATAAATAAGCGCAGTATACTAACCTAACACTAAAACACAAGAAATCGATTACCTAAAGATCATTAATTAGCAAATTAATCAGATACACAAGTTACGAAAAATAAACGTTATATTTTGTCATTCTATACGTTTTGTTACATCCAACTACCATCACATATTCCAAAGGATTCTAGACTTGTGTGTTTGCGGTCTGTGATACATATGTACCTACTAAAAATGTGTCATGCGTACATAGTGTTACGGTCATTTCAATATGTCAAGCCATTATTATTTTTTCGTTTCACTGGATTCATTTATTGTTGTATATAACTGTATATAATTGTCATATATAACTTTAGAATTTGCGCTAAATTGCCGCTGACATTCCGGTGAAGGAAAACATAGTGAGGAAACCAACTTCCAAGCCGGTTGGTCACCGTGGAAGTGCATGACTAAAATTCTCTCATATCATGTAAATGAGAGAGGCCTGTACCCAGCATTTGGGCGAATAAAATGGCTGGAAAAGAGAAAGAAAAAGAGAGATTACACTTATTGGTTTCCGTATTTTCATGCGAGTATTTTTCGCAAACGCTCAGATACTTGTAGAGCTATTCTGAGTGTAGTCGTGACGTTACACTACGTTAACACGCGTAACATTGTATGAATAAACATTGTATCTACGTGTGTTTACGCTCGGTGGCACGGAGCTCACACGCCTGTAATAACACACACTGCCCTTATTCCAACTATCACAATCATTGAGTTTACGTTTTCAGAACTGACATTTCACGCTGATCACAGAACAGAGATGTGTATGCAACGCTGGCTTGGCTCCTTAGACTCGATTCACGCCTCGTTAACGACACCGAGGAATATAATTTAATTTTATAGGCGGTTGGCGTTTGACTCCTGCATAATTAACGTAGTCGAAAACAGCGCGTATTTGAGCACCACGCGGACTCAATAAATGCTTGTTGACTCTTCTCTCGAATGCACCAAAGGGAGTTGGTTCCACATCTTCGACGTTAGGAATGAGTTCTCGCACCGAGTTCGACATTTCGGAACGTGCATACATACATAGCGTCACGCCTGTTTTCCGGTGGGGTAGGTAGATACAACGGATTCCCACGTGCCACGATCCTGACACACCTCTGCCGCTCTTGCACTATCATAATATTCTTCAAACATGCTCGTCGGTTACGGGTACTGCACACTTGTCCCTTTTTGAGAACCCGATCGATCTGATTTAGGTACGTGCGTCTAACGCCGTAGACGCACGCACCCTTCCACGCACATTCGCTCCAAAAATTTCTTTCGTTAGTCTTCTATCATTAATTCTTCCAAAATTACCGAACCACCGAAGCAATCCTTGTCACTATATCTTCTTTCAGACCACAACGCTCTTTCACTGCACAATTTCTCAATCTGTCTTTCACTGTCACTCCACATATACTCCTCAACGCGCGCATTGCCACAGCATTTATTCTGCTTTCGTGCTTCGTCTGCCATACCCAACTTTCACTCCCGTACATCAGTGTAGGGGCCAGTACTCCAACATGGACAGCCAAAACGACATACGTTGGCTGCTCATAGTGTGCAAGGCCCCATTCACTTGATTTCTGGCTTTGACTCTCTTTTCCACATCTTCGATCGCTTGTGAACATATTCCCCAGATAAATTCGTTTTTTTCATTATACATCCAACATTAGGTTATGAAAAATAGTTGACTTGCACGTACAGTATATGTTGATTACTCACATATTTAAATTATCGTTTTAATATTTCTATTATCTTTTTAATATTTCTATTATCTCCAATGATTTTTCGTAGCTCACTGTGTAACTTACAACAGCAATATAGTTTTTAAGGTAGACAAACTGAAATTGTCTGTTTCGTGAAATTGCACATTTTATAAAACCATTTAAAAAAATAATGTCTCCGTAACTACACAACATAGGAGGTTGATCTTTTTTTATATCGGCAGATTATGAGGATATGCATAACTTCCTACGGATAACAAGGTACCTTTACCCTTGGACTGTCACATTCTTCTCAAATTGAGTGACGATGTAGAGGTTTTTTTTTTCATCTATTGAAGGCAATCTAGTCTGCCATTAGCTCACAGGCCAGCTTTTTAGGATGGTTACTTATTCTCACATTGTATTTAAATTGGTTTAATACACTTACAAGAGCAAACTTTCTCATTAAAAAAATAAAACTTACCACTTGATGTGTCGTGGAGAGATGCTACCTCTCAAACTATTGTTTTGCCATCATCTGAAAAATTACAGCTCTGTTACAAATTGTAAAAAAAAAACGTATCCAGCATTGTCGAGAGCTGAAATGATCAGATAAATAAAGGTTGTCCTCAGGAGGAGTCAGTACAGGTCTGTGTTTAACATCACGCAAGAAATGTGTTAAAAATCTTTTTAGTAATTAAGCCTAGAACTAGATTACTAAATTGTGTATTTACATAATTGCGTTCTGCTGTTGCTTTTTTTGTTACTAGAAGTCGTCAGTTTTTTGGTATAGGTAAGTCGTTCCCAACCTTTTTTAGTTCGCGCACCACTAAATATCCAGAATGTATAAGCCAAATTTTCCACAAATTATTTATGTTTAATTAATTTATAAAAACATTGGTTTAAAAAACACATTTTGTTGTCTTAAAAATATAAACAGAGTTACAGATAAATTCTCAAAGTAGTTAAACATGTTTACGATATGAGTGCATTAAAAAATACTCGTAATCAAAAGGGCGAGCAAAGAGACCGTGCAAATTTTTATGAAATATCGTGAAGTTAGTCAAATCATCAGGGACGGTTCTTTTGAAGGAAAATAAACAATATAGGGTGAGCGAAGCAAGCACGCAAAATTTTTGTGCGGACCAAGAAACATTTAGGAATATCAATATAAAAATGTCTGGTCATCCAATTTAGCATGCGTTGCGCATGTTACCTGCAAGTTTTGTCATAAACATCCATATAAAAATGTGATAAATTTGAATGAATATTTGGGTATTTTTAATCCGTAATCTTTAATGAAAAACTATACAAATACGGAAAAAAATCGTATATATGCCAACGCATCCTCGCAATTTATCCGTACTTATTTGTTTTACATGTTAATTGATATTGTAAATCTTGGTTGCTAGTAGTCATCATCTACCGAACAGATCTCGACAAATATATATTATTTTCAACGGACCCCTATTGAAACTAATTGGTGAACCCTGCTATAGGTTATAAAATGTAGTTCAAATAAGATAAACCTTTTAGAGCGAGTGATCGAACGATGAACTAAATTTCACAATTCACAGCTTGGTCAGTTTCTAAAGTAACAATTTTTATTAATTTTTCTCAATTTGAGTAGATTGTGTAAGTTTTTTTTTGTCATCCATTAGTACACAGGCGAGTTTGTTAGAACGGTTGAATAAGTATTCGCACACTGTATTTTTTTAATACACTTTTAAAACAACAAACTTTCTCATGAAATAAATAAACTTACCATTTTATGTTTTGTGATGATATGTCCCCCTCAAACTCGCGATAGCTCCACAACTATTTTCTTTGTTTAACTTTACTCTGCAACAAAAACAGATACTTGATAAATAAAAACAACAAAACCAATAATACGTTTGGTGGTTTGTTACAGTATTGTCAGTCCTGTTGAGCTTGATAATTGATCATCATTATACTTCTGGGGAATATTTATCATCACACAATACTGAACTAAAGTTCTTACACTTATGCAACTAATTTATGAGACCATAATAAATCATTTACCTTTATTTCAAGTAGCTAGGAAGACAGGTGTCGATGTATTGCAAAACCTGCAACAAAATCCATGTAAATTATGAGGTTTATTTGAAATCATTTAAATACGAATAAAATAAACAACTCACCTCGTGCTGATTCCTAGTGAGTCCCTCGACATCGTGGCCGTACTTATTATATATATATATCATAAAGGAAAATTAAAGAATTGTGGTAATAATAAAGGTATAATTTAAAAATTACAAAATAATTAATTAATATGCAGAGTGGCACGAGCGGCCTCATCATTTGATAGCATACATCATTCAACACGAGCTCCGGGTAGCTTTACTCCTCGAGTATCACAAGTTCAAGGTACGTGGCTAACTGCGGACGCGACTCTCGGAATGGCGACGCGCGCGCGCGGGCGGCCGCGGAAGGAGGCGTCCGTTGCAAAATAAAAAAATCAATTTTTATATAAAAAAAATTATAAAAACAGATTATCCCGATATAATAAAAACAAGAAATATTTGTTTGATAGTTTCATTGCCCGGCGGTGGTGGTGGCGAGCGGCGCGCGACAGTCTTCTTACAAGTTCAATAATATATTACATTGCTGGTACATTAACTAGTGCTGCGTCGCATTTTACAATTTGTCCAGATATTGACTTAGATCGGGCAGGCCTTCCTTAAGTCCTTTCCTCTTCCTCGTGTCCTGCGAACCAACAACGTCAACGTTACAACTCTCTCCCTATGTCTGCGTTTACAACAAACAAAATGAATTGTCTATTAATGTACCTGCACGATGGCATAGGGCTTGGTTCCGAGTTCGGTGGGGTCACCCGGCAGCACCTGCCAGTGATCGAAGACGCACTGCGGGAAGGCCTGGCCTCCCGTATTGGAGCGAAGGTCCGCCGTGAAGCCAAACGACTCATTGACGGGCAAGTACGCCTTCACAACGAACATGGGCGTGCCTGTCACCTGCATCTCCTCGAACACGTGTCCGCGTCTCCTGTTCAATACTCCGTAGATACCTCCGACGGCCACCTCGGGACACTAAACACACACATAATAAAATATAATTAGTATATTAACAGTATTTCACAAGGATTTTTTACATGTTCTTTCTGACATAATAAGTAGGTAAACAAAAACGATAGCAAACCTTTTAATAGGGGTGCAACCAATATTGATAAAATACCGGTATATCGGCGTATCGGGGTCTTTTGCAGATATATAAATAAAAGATTCACAATTTTATCGGAAGAAAACATTGATTCCTAGACCCTACTTTATAATATAGTAAGAAACATTCTAAACAAGCACAACAAAGCACTTTACGAAAAGGTGTAAAAAATAATAAATAAGACCTAAACATACACATATTTATATAATTTGTTTGTTCATCTATTATGGCAAAATAGAGAGCACAGATTGCCATCAGATAGAGAGGAACTAACAATATGCCACGGTTCGGAAGCACGAGGCTCGCTGTTGGTTGTGAGCCTCGATCAGGATGTCCGTGGGTTCATTCCACTCGAGAAATATGGAGAAGATTGAGAGGACAGAATGTTTTGTATGGCACGATTAGAGTTTTTGGGGGTAGAGAAAAAAAAATTGTTATACCTGGATTTCACACAGATAAACAGGCTCCATGAGTCGGGGCGAAGCGGTGATGAGGCAGGCGTAGAGGCAGCGGCGCGTGGTCGGGATGATCTGACCGCCGCCACGGTGGATAGCGTCAGTGTGCAGCGTCACGTCGTAAATGTTGAAGCGAACTCCGCGCAGATTCTCTTCAGACATGACGCCTTCCTTGGCGGCCCATTGGAAACCGGCGACGACGGAATCCTTGATCTCGTTCAGATATTGAACTCCCTTGGTGCAGTCCACCAGAATGTTAGGGCCGGTGCCGTCGGGACCGAAGCACCAGATCTTACGCGCTTCCGTCACGTCGTACTCGTACTTCTCGGCGAGGTAGCGACCGCGGGTCTTGAAGTCGTCGCGAGGGTTCACCTTGCCCTGTTCACGAGCCGTATTCAAACATTAAGATAGATGCATGATAAAAGCAGCAAACCAGAATTATATCCAAAAAATCAGCAAAGAGTCTGGAATTACTTGCTGAATTCTCAAGCTAGTCATCTAGGTTAAAAGGAGTTGTGTAAAGACCATTTAACAGTCTTTGAACATGTTTTGAGCCAAGTGAAATTCTTTGTTCTTTGAAAACACATTTTAAAAATTGCTAATGTAGATTCTGTGTCTTAGCATGCGGCCCTGGGACATGAGGACAGAGGTCCTGCCGCAGCATTTCAACACAAATCCCAGGTGCTCTGCTTCCATGAGCACCGCCGACACCCTCAAAGCAGCACCGACCAGACGGCCGGCGTCGCTCGGGAGCGGCACGGATTGTGCTGGAAGAGTTATTGAAAATGCGGAAAAACTTTAAACCTGAAAATTTATGGAGTAATTTGGGAGATTCACATTCAAAACGCTCAACTTACAAAAGTGGCACCCATTTAAAATTTCATCCTTTATATCTCAAGAATAATAAAAAAGGCACACAAAGTATTAATTACCGCTGATGAACAACTTGACTTAAGTATAACTCACGTCATCAATGTCCTCGGGCAGACCGTCGGGCATGGGCTGCGCCTTCATGAAGAGTCGGTTGTGCTTGTTGGGAGACTTGGATAGACACATCTGGTCGGACTCCTGCGCCACGGTCTCGCGGTACGACACCACCGGATCAGATTTCTTGATGGGGATGCACGCGTGGTCCTCCTCCAGATCCTGTAACAAATGTATTGTCTCATTACAAACTTTATCTAATTTTACAGTTTCCATAAATTAATGGATGGGTTGACCGTCTCACCCTGGATGTATGTATGTTTGTTGTTTGACTGTGCAGTGGGATCCCATGCTCAGATTTCAACAAAATTCACCTAGTCTAATAAGAATCAGGGATAAATTTCCGCGCATGTGGCAATTTAGCCCCGTGGCAGCAAATGATTTGCTTAGATAAACCTCCACAAATTGTATCTTTACTGGCAAGTAAAGCACTTAGAGACATGGCGTAAATGGCATCCAGTTGAGGATGAACCCGTATAAAACTTATTAAATCAATTTTATTATAAATATCTTGTCAAATAATTTTAAATTATTTATAAATATATTTTGATTACAGAGGTAAATATAGGCAACAATGAAACAGTACTAAGCACCTTAAGACAGATTTCGAGGTGAAGTTCTCCAGCTCCGGCGATGATGTGCTCCCCAGACTCCTCGATAATGCACTGCACCATAGGATCGGACTTGGCCAACCGCTTGAGTCCCTCCACCAGCTTGGGAAGGTCCGCGGGGTTCTTGGGCTCCACCGCAACGCGCACCACCGGCGACACGCTGAACTTCATAACCTGCGTTTGCACAAAAAACACCATAATTTATAAATCATATAAAAAGCCTCAGCTAAAAGGTGGACTCTGAGGCGGGCTTTACATACCGTATGACACTAGTGTGAAATGAGAAAATTGTAGACAAATTATTAATAATAGTAATAAGGCATTGCATTAGCCTGCCCCGGACCCGCTTGCACTAGTTCCTCCTATGAGTTTTCTAACACAAGTGTTGTGAGCGGCAGACTCACCTTCATGTTGTGCGCGTCCTTGTATGTGGTGATGGTTCCTGTCTTGACGAGGAACTGATCGACGCCGACCAGACCGCAGATGTTGCCGGAAGGGACGTCCTCGATGGCCTCCACGTAGCGACCCATCATGAGGATGGTGCGCTGGATGGTCTTCTCGTAGAGATCTTCCTTCTTGCCGGGTGTGAAGTTGGGGCCCATGATGCGGGCCTTCTGGCCCGTCTGCACCTTGCCGGAGAAGACGCGACCGAACGCGTAGAAACGCCCCTTGTCGGACGTGGGCACCATTTTGCTCACGTACATCATGAGAGGAGCCTCGGGGTCGCAGTTCTGTAAATAAAGCCTGCTTTGTTAAAAATATCCCATATTAATTAACATTTAAGATTGATTATCAGCAATAAAAACAAAATGTAAAGAAATCAACATAATACATCAATTGTCTTTCAGCAGTATACCAAAATGTCCAAAGGGACAAAGTGACTAAAAGTTACTGATAATTAATGTTCGTCCTGGTCTGCCGCTGATTTACGAAATTAACGTTCGTAGTCAGTATCAATAGGACGAAACACTTGACTGACATTTGTTCACTAGAATTGTTCTTAAATGGTTACGAGAAGAGTTAAAATGACAAAATGTTACCTTGATACCCATGGCGGCCTCATCGTCGTGGGGTCCCTCGTAGAGCATCTCCATGCGGTACTTCTGCGCCACCACCGGCGACGGCAGATGGATGGCTATCATCTGAAGCAGCGCCTCTCCTGCCGGGAGCCAAGTCCTCATAACAACCTGATGAGAAAGGCACACATCTCAGAAAACATAACACGATCCAGTTACAGCTAGAATTGTTTGTTTTTTGGCAAGGATAGCTACATCAGCCCACTGAACCGGTTTACCGAAAATGAAATATGCAAAATAAATTGTAGAGTCGGTGTCTTAGCGTGCGGCCCTGGGACATGAGGACAGAGGTCCTGTCGCAGCGTTTCAACACAGTCTCATGTGTTCTACTTCCATGAGCACCGCCGACACCCTCACAGCAGCACCGACCAGACGGCCGGCGTCGCTCGGGAGCGGCACGGATTGTGCTGGAAGAGTTATTAAAAAAGTGGAAAAATATAATGGAATGTAAGAGAAATGTACCGTGTGGGGCCGGTACTTAAAAGAATGACCCCACTGCATCTCTTCCCATGCATGCCGTAAAAGGCGACTAAGG
>WYDE02000016.1:101113-114004 GCA_009867175.2 Adela reaumurella | reverse complement strand
GAAATTATTGTATAAGTAATAGATTCTAGTGGTCGGAACAAAATAGTCTTAAAAGTGGCAAATGGCAGTAACCAAAAAATGTGACAAGTTAAAAATAAAAAGTAAAATTATAAATTTATTTTTCGAGGTAATTTTTTTTTCTTTATTTTTATGTTCTACTCCATCGTTCAATACCGCACGTAATACCATGGAATGTACACTGAAAAAATACATGTTTAAAATAACAAAGATTTTTGTTAAATACCAAACAGCTTTGTTAAATTGACGAAGTGTATGGTTCTTTTTATCAATCATTATTGTTGGTTCAACCAACTCCTTTATAAAAATATACAACAATTGTGTTACTTAGTTGTTTTAAACTAGTATTTTTTTCAGTGTAGCTAAGTGTAGGTACAAAGTTTAAGACCAGTTTAAATTCGAGCAAATTTCAGAAATTCGACTGAAATTCAATACATACATATCATTCAGGCTTTAATCCCGACAATGGGGGTAAACAGAGCAATTGGTGTTGTGTTGTGTGACCTCGGGTAAATTACAGCCCAACACCAACCATCACGTTTCGCAAGGTTTTCGGACAAGATATCTATCAGCAGCATGTAACGCGTTGACCCACCTACACCAATCGGTGGAAGCCCGTGCCAAGGTGAGAGGTGTTTTTAATTTTTGACTTGGCAAATTGTATTGTTAGGTACAGCCATTTGCGCCTTTTAAGACAACAATTTTTCTGACCACTTCAATTGATTACACAACAATTTCATAGTGGGAATCGGTAAACTTTTGTGTAAGTAAAATTTTCATGGGCGGCTTTGACACCAAAATTTTAATGAGGCGACTATAATGCTGTTTTCATCAGTGCAAACATATAACGTAAACCTTCTATGAGTGGAAAGAGTACATAGTTCTTTAGGCTCACTATTAGGCCACTGGCCGGATTAGGGACGAGGCGGGGAGGGGTTAATAAATAACCCCTCCTAGCCACGTCCCTATTGCGCCGCTGGCTGTATTGGTATGCAAATTAAAATAAAAAAAATATATTTTTATGTATGTAAACCTCTCAGACATTTCATTTTCATCATTGGTAGATATTATACATCAACACCAAGAAAATACAGAAATATTCATCATCGATGTTATATTACATATATACATAAATTTATGGCAAATTTTATTGTTAGGTACGGCCATTTGCGACTTTTAAGACAATTTTTTTTCTGACCACTAGAATTTGTTACACAACAATTTCATAGTGGGAATCGGTAACCTTTTGTGTAAAGTAAAGTAAGTACGGACTATTAACGCGTGGATTTAGATTCTCGCCGTAAGCTGTAAAGTAAATTAAATTCAGAAGTGAACCACGAGCGACACCTTCAAGTCGAGATCCAGCGAATGTTGGTTGATATGCATGGTGAGAGAGTATGCACATGCTTACAAATAATTTAGACGTTTGAAGACAGGGGGCGACACTGCTATGCTTCCTTTATGCCCAAGTAGATGCCGCTAGTGAGGAATTACGAATTCAACATTTTCATTCAACATCATTCATTACACATTAATACACATGCAGTGGCCAGTGCATATTTATCTTATTATTAGATAATCATTTATCGTTAAACAATAACATTTTGCTAATCAAAAACCATTATCATGCTGAAAAATATTCTACGATGAAAAAGTAACGCGCCATCTGGTGGTCTGTGAACTATTTTTTATTTGAGTTGTCTTAGAATTATCTTCAAAATATAAAATTTTGGGATGGTTTACGTCTTAACAATTTATAAAAAATATCAGCTGGGTTAACAAAAAAAAAAAAAAAAAATTATTGGGATTCGAACTCACGTTCACATTGTGCGTACTGTTGGTATATTTCGCTTGATGTTTCGACTGGGAGCGTGGCGTCTCCTGTAATCTGGCTACTCGGAGGTCGGAGGCGGTGGATGGTTTGAGGTCGGGAGTCCTGGCGCTGAGTGGCCCATGTTGACTGGACGTCCGCACTAAGCCTGGTATTAATATGGGTTCCCCGGAGGAGTCTGGGGAATTCAGGTTGACTAAGGAGGGGCGAACCGGGCCAGGGGGGAAACCCAGCAGCCAAGAGTCCCCGTATCGGGCAGTAGTGGGATAGCGGCCGGGAGTGGGCGCTCAGTGTCAGCCCGGGCGATACAATTAGACCCGTCTCTTTTGCTTTGTGTGAATACAATTATACTTCATTGTCTGGTTAATATACGTTTTTTTATTGCTTTCGAACTTGGTGCTGTGCTTGACTCCTCGAGTGCAGCCAAATTCACCCCCAAGGAGGCGCCAGTCCGGCTTGAAGGCGGACTAATGTTTCTGGGAGAAAGGCTATTGACCTGCCATTTGAAGAAACCGTAGATCGTAGGAATAGGGACAAAATGTTCCCCCGAAGGCCGTTCCACACCTTCGCAATGCCACACAAGAACGATTTAGAGAATCGTGCAGTTCTAAGAACTCTTCTATCGACTACAAAAGGGTGTTCCGCAACAGTGAGGCGGCTTTGGCGAATGCGAACTGGACGGAGGGGGATAAGGAAACAAAGTAGATATACATGTACATCTGAGCAGCGGCCGTAGTAGTACCGATAAAACAGGCTCAAATGAACCGACGATGCGTCTGTGCTTTAGAGGTTGAAGGTCCTTTGTGAGTACAGGGTCCACAATGGGACGAATGGCA
The DNA here is from genome assembly GCA_009867175.2 of Adela reaumurella. Classification (NCBI taxonomy): domain Eukaryota; kingdom Metazoa; phylum Arthropoda; class Insecta; order Lepidoptera; family Adelidae; genus Adela; species Adela reaumurella. The sequence continues at coordinate 111,319 of WYDE02000016.1, read as the reverse complement.
CGTCACTGCATAGATTCCAAGGCTGGAAGAAGGTATTCAGGGTAACCCTCCCAGAGATGACTGCAATATTCCATCACCGGTCTTACTTGCGCTTTATAAAGTGTAAGCAGTTATACCGGCGTGAAAAAACGCCTAATTTTAAAAGAAAATTCATTTTCGACCTTGAGAGCTCGTTTTCTTTATCTTTCTTAAAAGAAATATCAAAGTTGGCCAGGTACGGACAGAAAAAAATAATATTATATTTCAGAGCAGACATAGCTGCGGGTTGCGGAGTGGCCTGATTTGTGAGTGCACGCCTCTTACTCGAGAAGTCGTGAGTTCGCTACCGGGTGTTTTTCCGGATTCTAAAATCTCGGTTGAAAATTTCAACATTCCAGAAAAAAAAGCGTGGAGTGATGTTGACGATAACGATGATATGTTTGTCTCGCAGGTGGTGTTGTGATGGGGCGGACAGAGACCGGCGTCGTCGGTGAACTGAAGGCAGCTCTCGGCAACACCAGGAGGGATTCGGGCATCTCTTCTGGGAGTAGCCTATATAGTGCAAGGTTAGTAAGAAATACCAAATTGGTTCATATTAATACTAAAATTATAGAGAGTTTTGTCTGTTTTTTGGATATTTAGCAAAATTTTATTAGGGGCCGTCTTATACGTCATAGATTTTTGCCGATTTTCGACCCCCCTCTTACAACCATGCTATTAATTTGTCCCTCTTGCAAAATTGACGCCTTACATTTTATTTCGGGTTTCCTACAGGCAGTCAACACAATACTATGCGTAAACTGTAGTTAACGCGAACTAAGTTTCCGCATTTTAAAATCTAGGTTAAAAATTGTGTACAAAATTACAAATGGTGAAGGAAAACACCGCGAGAAAACCTATACACAAATAATGCGAATGTGTTGTAGTGTATAAAGTTTTACTGGAAGAGATTGCCTCCAGCAATAAGTCCGCCGTCTGATAAGCAGGAAAATCTATTTTATATACATATAATATGCAAGAATGACGTAAATTTTGGCAAGATCCCCCTCCCTGAAACGTCATATAAACATCATCCACAGACCAGACCCTTCCCCTAAAGTACCTAATATTTCGACTTTTTTGCCGTGATACCGTTCTCACAATATTATTCCGTGTCGCCCTGATCGTGTACTTGTCAAACTTCATCACGATAGCAAAAACTGGCCAAGTGTGAACTTCATGCACCGAGGTTCCCTTGTCTCTAAATACGCGGGCGGCGCTGCGGGCAGTGCTAGTACAGCAAATTTCTATGGGATGTCATTGGACCTGTTTTCATGTGTTATGTTTTTAATTAAATCTGGAGTTAACCCGAAATATTTTTAAATGAGCATCCATTTGGTTTTTTTAGGTGTTCTGCCGTGCCTTCCAAAACTGAACCAATCCAACCATCGATGAGTTTGTTTTCAAAATATTATTAACAAAACCTTTTATAAAACTTACCGACAATCGGCATTAGAAGATCTAGAGAAATGAGAGGGACGAATCTCGAAAATTTCAGGTTTTGGAGATGTCGATGGTTTCAGTTCGATTGGAATGTCTTCGTTCCACCTGGCGCGGATCTTCTCACGCTTCGCTTTCCTCTCCAAGGACGCGTCTGCTCTAAAGGCCGTTATCCTTGCGGCTTATGTGTCCAGCCCACTGCCATTTGAGCTTCGTCATCCGGTGTATGAATACCTACAACTTTGTTGCGTCGGAATTTCTTGATTTCGCGGTTTGTCCCGTAGTATTCCGAGAATGGCTCGTTCCATGAATCACACAGATCTCTTTTTTCCATGGTAATACTCAACATGTCCTACCATCTGTGCGCAGATCCGCGGATATATCCCGGAAGAGCAGCCAGGCGTCTGTAGTATCGGCGGTCCCGGGAACTAACCCTGGCATATCCAGACTACACCACGCGGGCTACGATCAACTTTCACCGGACAGCAGTCGAAGGTCTGTAGTTTACGAGAAGCTCAACATATGCGGCTTCAGACTGAAGAGCATGGCCAAGATTACGAAACTCATCGGTTTACTCTCGCTATAACATGACCGTGAGAGGAGAGCAACCTGTTCACTCACACTCGCCTTCAAGTGTATGCGTGCGCGAGGGACAATAGAATGGAAATGACTAGGCGTTCACCAACGACGACGGCCGCTTGAGACCTTATATGGGAGATCATCTGAAATTTTTGGCGCGTAATTCAACGTCGCAATAGCGAGGGATGTTTAAATCAATCGCATTGAAAATCTCTGCTAGCACCCCCCAGGCTCAGCCAGCAAGAATCATGGTTACTGGGAGGAGCAACCTCGTTCAGCTTACATTTACATTAAAGCAAACAAGCACGTCGCGTCGGTACTCACCAGGGCAGTTTTCTGGTCCACAGGGCTCCGGCTGTTGTCTCCCACTCTACTGCACAAACTCCCATGCACAAACTTTACGGTGAATGTAAGTGAACAGTTTGTTCTCCCACGGTCAAGCAACAGCTATAGCAAAACGACGAGTTTCGTAATGTGGCCCTGAGGCCTCTATTAATTGTCAACTTCTTTTTCTGACGTCTTTATTAGCTCCTTACCCATAGCGCTAAGAGATTTGTACATCTATGCAAAAATTAAACATTCCCTGTGAAGAAAATTTTGTACAAATCGCCTCCTCCAAGCGTCTTGAATTCGCGCTACGAGCAAGGCAGATCGAGCGCGATTCGCAGGACCTTTCGTGATAGGACCTTTAGTATAACACCTTATCCTGTTCGAGAAAATATGCAGCGGTACTGTTCGACCCCGAAGAAACAATGAAGAAGGTGGTATTGTTACAGATCTAGTCAGGTGTCAGGTGTGAGCTACGCGCCTGCGCCTTCCTCCGCCCTTGCGGCCGTGCAGACAGTCCGGACCTCGCAAGGCAACCAGGTAACTCATCTTCAAACTCTGTAACAAATGGCGATCCCAGAATCCTATCGAATATTTGAAATACTTTCTGTGTAGCTGATCAATGAAAAACCAACACCTCACTGTCTTCATGCCGTACAGTTGATGCCGTAGAGTGTGCCTGCTCTTGCGACCCTGATTACTTCTGCACTGGGATTGCTGGTTGTGATTTGAATGTGCTGCCTGACTTATTTTCTTTTCTGTTGTAAGATTTATACCTACGAAATTATTTATTGAATTTGACTAATTGTGAATTAGATGTATTGATTTGATTATGCGATTATTGATTTTAATGAAAGTATTATTTGATCTATGTAAATTGTGTTACACCAATAAATTGTACTATTCTATTCTTTTCGTATTCCCGAATTCAAAATCCCGTCGGATTCTGTATCAAACTCTGTTTGCCCCTCAGGCGGTGCTCCTCCGAGGCGTGACCTGTTCAGAAGTGCGAGCGGAGGAGCTTGCACCAGGGCTGGATCCGAATGTTCGCGTGAAGGAGGAAGCCAGAAGACTGTCAGGCCAGTCCACTGCGAGCGACAGCACCGCCCATCACTACCCGCAGTACCCGTTGAAGAATGACGACGATGAAGTAAGTTGTACATTAATTTTATGGACCTTTCATCATCGTCAGCGTTTGACAGTTCACTGCTGGACATACGTCTCCATTTGTTTTCAAACCTTCCAAATCCACGGCAAATCCATCCATCGTTTTCCCGCGACGTACCCGATGTCGCCGCCCCCCTGGCGGGCGGTCCTCCCGGGAAGCGTGAGCTCCAACGGCCGTCATCCCTGCGGCTCACGTGTCCAGCCCACTGTCATTTGAACTTTGCCACCCGGCGTATAATATCTATTACTTTAGTACGTCGTTGAATTTCTTCGTGTCACACCTTGTCACGTAGCGATATTCCCAGCATGGCTAGCTGAGCGAACTGTGTGCTATGCAGGCCGTTAGAGCCCAGGTTCCACATCAGTACGTCATGACCGGGAGTACACACTGGTCGTATATCCTGGTCTAGAGATTTTGCGGCAGTGCAGACTTTAGCATGAATTTCATTCTCTGATGGCAGCCCAACCCAGTTTAATGCGTCTGTCTACCACCTTTTGTAGTCCTTGACGGTCTAACCGAAGTATTTGGCCCTATATGGACCTCTAAGATATCCTAACCTATATCTTCGTACTCCAAGTAGGGATTCCATTAAGGCCTTCTAGTATGCTGAACGACGTTGGAGTAAAAGACGTTACCCGTCAGCAGGCATCGAAAGACGCATAACATTATTGCGTCCTTCAATATATTGTACACCTTCGGGTTTAATGTACCTGAGTCCATTGGACAGTAAGGTTGATTTAAACTTTTATTCCTTAGAGAAAATAGCCCATTAATAATAATAAAGCCTCTCTCATCTGAAGCATCCCATTAACAATTACTTCGTAGCATACAGACTCAGTATTCTGGACCGTTCTTAAATAACAATGAATGAATTATTAATTTCAGGAGCATCCCTTTGCATTCAAGACTGAGGCTCTTGATAATCTGGAGCCGGTGTACAAGGACTCGCGGTCAAATTCTAACACAACCGTCGTGACAACCGCTCAGGTCCACCATCCCAACGAGGAGGTCAACTTGGAACAGGTACCCAACATTCGCAACATTTATCCGTGATGTGTAGTAGTAGATGATGCATAGCGTAGCCTATTTAGTTCCATGAAATCGCCATATCAGTAAGGAGTCCTGCCGAAAAATTATGGGCGCTGAACGTCGAAGTTATGTTCGATAATATATCTATGAAGCTTACTATAGTGAATTCACAAACATTAAGAAGGTTTTAAACCATGTAGTATTATCAAGTCATGAGTACAAAGTATAATAAAACTCCTATCTGAATAAAACAAAATTACAATAAATAAACTGAAAGCTTTAATTTGTTCCAGATGGCGGAGGGTGAAATGGTGGAGAACAAGCTGGTAATACCAGACGAAATGATGCAATATCTTAACCAATCAATATTGGGAACCGACTCGGTATCACCAGCTAAGATCCCCACGAACCATAAATTACAAGACCAAGAGGAAAAGTTCAAAGAAGAACGGACCAAAGACACTGAAAGTGAATGTGTTGGCAAATTAATGGACAAAGTTGAAGTAGCCACGAGCGACGATTCCTTAATTAAAAATCTAGGTGCCATAGGTAGTGATCTCAATATAAGTGATATTCCAGTAGAACTAGGTTCATTAGACGTCAGTATGTCAGGCAACAGTAATCCCCTGCTTGCTACGAAATCAGAGGATGAGAAAACGCTTCAGGAGCAAGTTATACCCGAAGCTAAAATAGAGGTGGAACCACCGACTTATTGTAAACCAGGAAATCCTTCCACCAGTCAACCCAATCCTTTAAACTCTTTGCAATCAATGACCAACCAGCCCATAGAATCAATGAACCGAGGTAGAAATAAACAACATAATCAACAACAAAATGCAGCCATGAGCCCGAAACATATGATGAGCCCACATATGCATCATAATGTCATGAGTCCTAATATGGCAATGATGAGTCCTCAAAGCTATGCTCACAGTGCTATGAGCCCGCAATCGGCTCCGCAGAGTGTTATGAGCCCACAAACCATGTCACATGGTGTCATGAGCCCACTTAGTGTTTATAATGTCATGAGTCCACCTAGTGCTATGAGCGTAATGAGTCCTCAACACAATGCTGTGAGTCCACAAAGTATGCAAAGCCTGATGAGTCCGCCTCACCAAATTCCTAACCATCAGGTGATGATGAGTCCAAATCATGGAAATCCGAGTCCTATGTCTCAAAATATGCCTAGCCCTATGCCCCATATGGCAAGTCCAATGCACAATATGGCCAGTCCCATGCACAATATGTCGAGTCCGATGCACAATACGGCGAGTCCGGTTAATCATAATATGCAAGGCAGTATGCCACATAACATGCCACATATGCAACAAATGAACTCTGGATTGCGTAGTCCCATGATGCCACCCTTGGGGAATATTAACCAAAATATGCAAGGTCCTATGAACCCCATGCCTAACATGATGCAAGCAAATATTATGAGTCCGCCTATTCAAAATATGAATCAAATAACAATGAACAGACAAAATATGCCTAATCAGCCATTTAAAAATTTAAATCAATATAATAATAACCCTGGAAACCAACAATTCCCTAATCAGCAATGCCCCAATCATTATCAAATGAACTCGAACATGAGATCCTACAATAATGTTAACCAGTCTGGCCAGCACATGAACTTCAACAACCAGATTATGAACTACCCTCAACCTCCTAGCTATCCAAATAACCAGGTTCATCCCACCCAAATGTCACAATCATCCATGATGAGTGTAGACAACAGCGGAACAATAAATCGAGGAATGATGGGCAGTTATTGTGACGGACAAAATCAAAAATTCCCTCCTCCGAACCAGCAAATCCAAGTCCAAAATTTCCAATATCAAAACGTGCCATATAACCAACCCCCACCTTATAATGCCATACCACAAAACCCCAATGTCATGGGACCTCCAGCTTTGCCTAAAAATAATCAAACTTTCAATCAAAACCAAATGAACTTTAATCAGAATCAATACAGGCAGTATAATCAATGGGACTACCAAAACAGTCAAGTCAATAAGAGCAATCAGATGCAGTTCCAAAAGTCTACCCAGAATTCTGTCAATATGTCCAGTGGCAGCACAAAGCCAATGAACGGCGTAAGACCAGGTTGTCATCAAATGAACAACCAATCGAAAAAGAACTTCAACTCTGGCCAGCAGACTGATTGCAGCATGAACAGCATTCGAAGTCAGAATCAAGCCAGCGAAGTACAGGTTTGGGACATCAGCCAATCACAGATCGAGGCAACGAATGGTCGGAAGAAGGGTCAGCAACAGAACAGTTCAATGCGGCAAGATACCTACCAAAGGACGTTGGAGTATGTTCAGAACTGCGAAAACTGGAAAAGCTCTGAAATGGTTTCAAGTAGCACTCATCCTTTACAAGCAAATAATATGGTGGTGAATGACCTTCAAACGTCCCTTACTTCGTTTTATGAGGAAAACCAGTATTTACAGATGATTCAATGATACTAATTTAAATGCTGGTCATGTTTTTCAATAAGAGTTGCGAGTAGGTACTTAGTCAGGATTTTGGATCTTGTGTTCATACGTTTCCTATTTTTGTCAGACATTTTGTCATAAGACTGATTAATTGTTAAAAATTAACTTCAATGACGACCTCACCTTATGCTCTGGATCTCGGCACTTTTTTGGGATCATTTTTGACTATTTGTATGTTATTTATAATAAGTTTTCATAATTCTACGAAATAGAAACGATAGGATTTCTTGTCTTCCAATGTTTTCTTAAATTGAAAACACAAAATATATTAACTAGATTAAAATGTAATCATATTGTATTCAATTAAACAAGTGTATAACAAAGATCGATATAATCTGGGAATTTCTATGTAATCTTACAATAGTAATCCCTAGTATTGTATCGTCTATGTAATACATTTTTAATAGGTAATATGATTACATTTTAAATATCTAGCGTGCATTTAAAAATAAGATTTGATTTGTTGTAATATTTTTAAAATGTAAGAAAATATGAGATTATTAGTTTGTAAGTTAATTAGATTTTTGCGCGTGTACAAAGTAGATTTATATACATTTACATAATATAGTACCTACCTAGTTTAAAATCTGAATTTAATATTTTTTTAGAATTAATTAGTTTAATTTTTGCAATAAAGTTTGGTGGTTAAGAAAATTAAAATACCTCGCGCTATGTGGGTATTTTAATAGTTTCAGCGAATTTTATATTGTTTTTAATTGCTTCTCAAACGAAGTAAACACTAGGATAAATATGTTGTGAGATTATTACTTTTAGTTTGCAATGTTAAAAATATAATTATTTTGTAATTATGTCAAAACGCACAAGATGCAATTATGTCATTTTGACTTTGTAATAATTTATTGTTTTCTATTTAGAATTAAATGTTTATTTGTAAGAACCCTACACTTATGAAAGATCACTGACTATTTTTATAAAACAATAAACATTTTAAAATAAGTACATGAAGTACGTTTTTAATTTTTCCATTTATATCTATCTTAAAAAAATACTCAACGTGTTAAAACTAAATTTGTGTCAGATTAGCCTAGTGGGCAAGCGCACGCCTCTCTAGCTGGAGGTTTGGGTTCGATCCCTACTACTACTACTACTACTACTACTATAATAATTTTTCATAATTCTACGAAATAGAAACGATAGAATTTCTTGTCTTCCAATGTTTTCTTAAATTGTAAACACAAAATATTTAACTAGATTAAAATGTAATAATGTTGTATTCATATATTAAACCAGTGTAGAACAAAGGTAGATATAATCTCTCTAGCTATAGCCTATAGCCTCTCTAGCTGGGGGTTCGGATTCGATCCCTACTGGGGGCATCAATACTTATTACTTTAGAATTTGTGCTAAGATGGCTGCTTGACTTTGGTTCCTGGCTCCAAGTTTCCTCTTGGCTGCTATAAAATGTTACACTGCACGCAACTCGGCCTTCGGCGTCGTTCCCGAATTTTTATTTTGTGCGAAATCTTAAAATTCCTTTAAATGGATGCAGCTGGTCTGTGGCCTCGCTGCAAGTTATTTCATGGTCGAGAGTCGAGATTATGAATGGTTAATTGTACTCGACTCGTTCAAAGTTTACTTTTTTTCGGAATATGACATAAATTTTAAATAACCCAGAGTTCTAAAATCATTAAATATTTATTATTGTTAAATATTTGTTTTAACACTTAACGATTTATATGCCTAAAACACAATATTATTAAATAACATCTGTTATGAATTTTCTATTTGTTGGTGTTCATAATCAGAACCAAATTATTTATACTGAAACTCCTATTTACTTGAACTTCAGGACAAAGCAACTATATAGATCACAACAATGGAAGTTATAGCACAAAAAAATATTGTATTGCACTCTGCATAAACACACAATATTTTGTGACGTATCATTTTCCACACCTCGTCTGAATTACCTGTCTTCATATGTCTGGCTGGTTGGCGTTCGTAGTGTGGCAATATGACGTGGCCAAGATGCATATCTTGGACGTGGCACAGACATAATGACATCTGATATCTGACAAAAGCAACTGCTAGTTATATAACAACATTATTTTCCTACCAATATTTACGTCAGCAGCATTTATAAAATATTTCCTAAGCGCATTTTCTTTAATTACTGAGGCCCCTGATGTCCTATAGTGATACTACAAAGCTTATTTTAATTGCCGACACTCAGGTTATGTAAATTAGAAAACTTGAGGGATATCCGTCGAGTAGTTTTCGCATTTTATTTTTCTACTCAGACGCCAAATATAGTATCGTGATGCTACGTACCCTATTTTACTTCTCGGCCCTCAGGCTACGTGAAACAGAAAACGAGGTCGAAATACGTTCAGTAGTTTTTTCGTGATGCGAACACAAACAAACAGACAGACAGAAATTTTATAAATTGTATTTTTGGATCTTATGTCCTATATTCCTAAAAATAAAATAATTTTAAAATGAAATCAATGTACAGACTCACCATTTCTACTCCTTTATTATATATATAGATAGATATAGATTTCCTTTTGTGTTGGATATACAAAAAAAACAATATATGGTAAGATTATAGAGCTCTATAAGCTCTATTAGACTCTATACAGCTCCTGTTTTTGTTTTAGTTGGTTAATGTGTTGGAAGATTGGAACCATTAACCAGTAGGTAGCACTTAATACCAAACAATTCGTAACCATCTTTACATTGTTGTATGCTTGAAAAATAATTACATCATTCACTGCAGATGCGGGTTCAACGATAGATCCATTGAGGCAGAATATACGGATATCCGAGTATAAAGAAAATAGGACTGACGTCGAAGAAAAAGTTAGGTATTTAAAACCTCCTTCTTGTAGGAAAGCCGCCCCAGGCTTAGAAATTGAGGGCGAGTTGTACCTACCCCTCCCCAGATCAGACCTTGATCCGACCGCAGCGCAGGGATTTATCCCTCCAATGCTCTAGTACTTCCGCCTTAAGGTTCCCTTTAATAATGACGGGTTTGGTTAAAAAACAGACGGGAAAAAAATACATTAAAAAAAATGTAGTCGCAATTTCATAATTTTTATTTATTTTAGTTAAATGTTTTCACAATTCTGTCGGTAAGCTTAAAAAAAAACATGGTACAAAAAAGTCTATGTACTGTTG
>WYDE02000016.1:90282-101013 GCA_009867175.2 Adela reaumurella | reverse complement strand
AGAAGTACCGTGCCAAGGTGAGAGGTGGCGAGCCTGTCGCCCTTTAGCACGGCATCTTGTCCTTATCCCTTCGTCGCCTTTTACGACATGCATGGGAAGAGACGCAGTGGGGTCATTCTTTTAAGTGCCGGCTCCACACGGCACAATCATATAGTTATTACCTAATTGAATGTTATTTTTTTCACCAGGCTGATTGAAGGCAACGAATACCAGTTCAGAGTGATCGCGATCAACAAGGCCGGCCAAAGCAAACCTTCGGAAGCCTCTAAGAACTTCATTGCGAAACCCCGGTTCTTGGCTCCCAAGATCGACCGCCGCTACCTGCGCGACGTCACTCTGTCTTCTGGATCCACACTTAAGCTGGAGGCCGCTATTACTGGAGAACCAGCACCAGCGGTTGAATGGAGGTGTGTTTTCAATATTCCTTCAATCCCAAAATCGAATTCTTTTATAAAAGTCATTGACCCGTTACCAATACAACTTCTAATGTTATCCTAAAAGATCCTTAAATCCAACAAAGACATCATCTTCAGGTGTTCGGCTAGTGATTCCTGTCCTTATGTCGAATATATTTTATTCTCCAGATACCAGAATATGCCACTTCGCGCATCCAAGGCCATCACCATCGAAAACCCCGACTACTTTACCAAGTTGGTAGTCAGACCAGCTCGCAGGGACGACTCTGGAGAGTACACCGTCACTGCTGTCAACTCCAGCGGCAAGGACGTGGTCACCATAGTGGTTACGGTTACTGATAAGCCAGGGAAGCCAGAAGGACCACTTCAGGTAATTAATACATATATCTATAACACTGTTCTTCAGAACTTGGACCGGAGGAATTGTAAGAATATGTCGTGATTAGCAAAGTAACTTAATATAAATGACGTAATTTGTAGGACAGCACAAGTCAGTTTTCTGCTGAAAAAATTATTAAGCAAATGAAACATTTTTTTTGGCTGGTTTTCTTTAGTAAATAGATCATCAGTAAAAAAATAAATATAATATGAGTACATATATATTTTAACTACTGGAGGTATCATTTCCATAAAATGAAAACACACTCGAACTAACTTCCATGATCAATGCCAACTTGATCATCGGAACACTGGTTCTGATTAATAGGTTCGTACTCTCAAGTTCTATTTCCTCATTGAGAACCCTTATTTCCTCAATAAGGTGCCATAATACAATCGTATTATTTCCATCAGATCTCGGACGTGCACAAGGAGGGTGCGACTCTCAAATGGAAACGTCCCAAGGACGACGGCGGCGCTCCCATCGAGTATTACCAGGTCGACAAACTGGATACAGAGTCCGGCTGCTGGGTACCGTGTGCGAGATCCAACGAACCCAGTAAGTACCACACATAGATCAGTGAAACCCGGCGCGGGAGGGGACCGCGCGACAGTTCTCAAATCCGTCGTTCCACATTTCACAATATCTGTCACACAAAGACGCTATACGTACCATAAAGGTGGCCTGAATTGTCACTCAATCGGTCCAGAAAGTCTCTCAAAATACCCATCGTAAACGTTTGAGATCTTCTCCAATTATTCCTCCATTAACTATAATACCTTTCCTATTGTTTTTTTAAAGATTAGTAGGTATTTTAACATAATAAACAAAACGTAGAAAGTAAAATTTTTGGTTTAGAACTACTTCGGTACCTAGTAAAGTGACAAGTAGATTAACGAATATTTTAATTTTATTTGCAGAAGCCGACGTTACTGGCCTTACTCCTGGCAAGGAGTACAGGTTCCGAGTGTCCGCTGTCAACTCAGAAGGCGAATCGGAGCCGCTCACATCCGAACAAAGTATCATCGCCAAGAATCCCTTCGACGAACCTGGTGAGTCTGGCTTTAGTCATCCATGCTAATTTATCAATACTTTCACCATACATATAACCTGTTACTATACTGACATTAAAATACTACATTAATTTGGATTCTCGGTATTTTAAGTTTATATTATCTTTTTAGGTGCACCTGGAACTCCAAGTGTTACCGACTGGGACAAGGACCACGTCGACCTCAAATGGACCCCGCCGCGAGACGACGGTGGCGCACCCATCGAGGGCTACATCGTCGAGAAAAAGGACAAATTCGGCCAATGGGAGAAGGCTCTTGAAGTACCCGCCAACCAGACAAATTGCACCGTCCCTGACCTCATCGAAGGTCAAACTTATGAATTCAGGGTTCGTGCTGTTAATAAGGCTGGACCTGGAGAACCCAGTGACAGCACACATCCAATTGTAGCTAAGCCAAGAAACCTTGCGCCTAAGATCGACAGGACTAACCTGATCGATATCAAGATCAAGGTTGGAACCAAGTTCGGATTCGATGTCAAGGTAAGCGTTCACTTTGCATACCTATTGTTTACCTAGACTTCTAAATATTTGTTATGCAAAATGAACGTGTATTAATTTTCGACATTTCCGTATTACTCACAAACTCTTTATATATTCCCAGGTCACGGGTGAACCCATGCCAGAAACAAAGTGGTTCCTGGGCAAGAAAGAGGTGAAATCAGGCGGAGACATGAAAGTCCAGCACTCAGACTACAATACGAAGCTAAACTGCAAGGCTGCCACTAGGGCAGACAGTGGTCGCTACACCGTCACAGCTGAAAACACAAACGGAAAGGACGTAGCTGAGGTGGAAGTCATCGTTCTAAGCGTTCCCAGCCCACCCGGAGGACCGCTCAAGGTTCATTTTCTTTTAAACACTACTTAATTTTTGGATTTTTGTTTTTCCGTTCTTAGCTTGCACGTGCAATAAAATATGTATACTACATGAAAGAGAAACACAAAAAATAAACTCCGATAAATTATTCAGCCTAACCTTGGCCTAATTATTTCATAGTTGACTGATGTAAACTTACCTGAACGAATACGGAGGTCGCGTTAAAATACCTGTGACCATTCATGAATTTCTATACCTTGTTCATTCAGCCTGGTGGCGAAGTTGGTTAACGCGCCGACAGCTATAGCCGGTTCAAATCCCGGTCAGGCTGAATGATTTTTCGAAGTTTTATGCATTTTCCATGTTTCATATAATACACAATAAATTCTTAATCTCCTTCATATATCTATATGTTCCACCGTTATCATCATCACATTGTTATATTATGGATTTTCGCAAGGCACCCACGAAAGCTTGTCAATCATGCCAAACCGTTATCCCTTTTTCTCTCCAAAACTATAACCTTCGTCGATAACATTTTCAGGTATCGGACGTGCACGCCCATGGCGCCAAATTGTCTTGGAACCCACCCATGGACGACGGTGGCCAGCCCATCGAGAAGTACGTCGTCGAACGTATGGACGAGGCAACCGGCCGCTGGGTCACAGCTGGAGAAACCGATGGACCTCAGACCTCGCTCGCCGTTGACGGACTTACGCCCGGACACAAGTACAAGTTCAGAGTCCGCGCTGTCAACAGGTAGATTTCTACTATTTTTAACTTGTACTTATTCATACCTACTATTGGTGCGACCAAGTACTATAAGAAACATCTGGATAATTTGAAAGAAAGAAAGAAAGAAAGAAAAATGTTTATTTTTTCCCACGAATATACAATAACATGCAATTATCATAGAAAAACACATAGTAATGAAGGGAAAAAAAAAACCCCCCCGAAGACCTCATACGAACAATCCAAGAGTTCTTTTCAATCTTCTCGAGGAGATTTAAAAGAACTCGCATTTAATAAGGACGCCATGTATCCCTTTATTGAATACGTACCTATGTGGGTAATTATTACCTACCTGTCTAAAATGCATTTTACCTTAATGCCAACACGCATCTGGCTAATCAAAGGATATGAAGACACGACAAGCGTTTCGTCCAGGAAGTTTCGAGGACTCTTAAGGCGGAGCATTGGTACAAAACTCCCTCAAACGCGCCAAAACCCTACCTCGTGTATCAATGCTGCGCCCAAAGAGTCCTAACAACTTCCTAGACGAAGCCCTTGTCTTGTCTTCATATCCTTTGTTACCAGTCTATTCGAAAATTTCACTAAAAACTCTGATTTCATAATGACTTTCCCCGGGGATCGCAAACCCATTTCACTGAACTTATTGTTTCCTCGCAGGCAAGGCAAATCTGAACCGCTTACCACTCCGCACTCCACCGAGGCCAAGAATCCGTTCGATTTGGCCGGTAAGCCTGGAACACCCAAGGTCAAAGACTTCGACAAGGACTTCGTCGAACTCGAATGGACCAGGCCAGAATCCGATGGTGGAGCTCCCATCACCGGATACGTTATTGAGAAGAAGGACCGCTTCTCACCAGAATGGGAGGAGTGTGCACAGGTATTTCATATGTTTCGGATTTTTTTGTTACACAATACGTACAATATGTACACTGTATGAAACATAAAATTCATTATCCTTCGAAAAATTATTTATGAAATTTTATTAAATTAATTAAAAATTATCCTGGCTGGGTTGAATAATTTTTCGAAGTTTTATTATTTTTTCTGTTTCATATAGCATACATATTCCATATATTGTTTTTTGACCTGTACTCCTAAACCAGTGTTAAGAGTACATATCATTATATAAGGGCCAGTAATTATGAATCTTAATGAAAACAAAAGGAAGAATACCATCACTTAAATAGGCATATTCATATGTCTATATTATCACCTTTACTAATTTAAAGTCTGTTTGAAGTAGTAAATGAGAAATTTCCATTTAAAGTAATTTTCGCGTCGGTTATTACGTGTTTATTGTCAACTTACTTATTTTCTATTTTCATGAAGACACACAAGACATGATTTACACATTCCAATAAGATCTAACAAGCTTTGCCAGCGGTACTATAGACTAATTGAAAACAATTGTCAACAGATCGACAGAGATGTCACGAGCGGCAAGGTACCTGATCTCATCGAAGGTAACACTTACGAATTCCGGGTCCGCGCAGTCAACAAGGCAGGCAAAGGAGAGCCCAGCGACGCTTCAGCATCGCATCTCGCCAGACCCAAGAACTTGGCACCGAAGATCGACAGAAACTTCATGTTCAACGTCAAAGTGCGCGCAGGACAGAACTTCGACTTCGATGTTCCGGTTGCTGGAGAACCCACTCCTACCAAGGAATGGTACCACGATGATAACATCGTCATCAATACTGACAGAGTCAAGATCAATCATGATGCCCACTCCACTAAGTTCCGCCTGGTCGACGCTAAGAGGACTGATTCTGGTAATTATACGCTCAAAGCACGCAATGCTAACGGAACGGATACAGCTACCCTCAAGGTCACAGTCCTGGACGTACCGACCCCACCGGAAGGCCCTCTTAAAGCCGACGACATCACGAAGTCTGGCTGCACACTCCGCTGGCGTCCGCCCAAGGATGATGGTGGAAGCGACATCCTCCATTATGTCGTCGAAAAGATGGACAACGAAAACCTCCGGTGGGTACCAGCAGGAGAAGTCACGTCATGCAACATGCGTGTGGACCATCTCATCGAGGGTCATGATTATAACTTCAGAGTTCGCGCGGTTAACAAACAAGGAGAGTCTTTGCCACTCATTGGACACGAGCCAATTACCGCCAAGGATCCCTTCGGCACACCAGACAAACCCGGAACTCCCGTCGTTAAAGACTGGGACAAAGACCACATGGACCTCGAATGGGTGCCTCCGAAAAAGGACGGCGGCTCACCAGTTACAGGATACATTGTTGAGGCTAAGACAAAGTACGGACCATGGGAGAAGGCGGCCGTCGTACCTGGAAACCAAACCACAGCTACCGTACCCAACCTCGTTGAAGGAGAGGAATACGAATTCAGGGTGATTGCCGTCAACAAGGCTGGACCTGGTGAACCTAGTGATGCCTCTACCCCACAAATCGCCAAGGCTAGGTTCTGCGCCCCGCACTTCGATAAAATGCTGCTTTCAGACAAAACGGTTAAGGCTGGACAAAGAATCATGTACGAAATTCCGATCGAAGCTTCACCAAAGCCGACGGTTGAATGGCAAATCAATGGCAACGTCGTACACCCAACTGACAGAATCGACATTCAACTCCTGCACAACCGTGTCATCTTCGACATTCCATTCTCTGTTCGCGCCGACGGCGGTGTGTACAAACTAACACTGAAAAACGATCTCGGGATCTGCTCAGCTACGGCCCAGGTTACTGTCCTAGACAAACCATCAAGACCAGAGAAGCCTTTGACAGTATCGGATGTTACCAAAGAAAGCTGTCAACTTACATGGCGCCTTCCTCTGGATGATGGCGGCTCTCCAATTTTGCATTACGTCATCGAGAAGATGGATCTCTCTCGTGGTACGTGGTCTGACGCCGGCATGAGTACACACTTGATGCACCAGGTCACCAGGCTAATCCACATGAAGGAATACCTGTTCCGGGTTAGTGCGGTCAACGCAATTGGCCAATCTGAACCTCTCGAACTAGATCGCTCTATCATCGCCAAGAATGAGTTCGATGAGCCGTCCCAGCCTGGTAAACCCGAAGTTGTGGATTGGGGTAAGGACCATGTTGACCTTCAATGGACGTCGCCGAAATCCGACGGTGGATCTCCTATTACTGGATACATCGTACAGAAGAAGGAGAAGGGCAGCCCATACTGGGTGAACGCCGTTCATGTCCCGCCCAAGCAGAACAGAGCTACTGTACCAGATCTCACTGAAGGACAGGATTACGAATTCAGAATTATCGCCACCAATGCCGCCGGTCAGTCGGAGCCTAGCGACCCCTCTGATGTCGTCACTTGCAAGGAACGATTCCTCGCTCCCAAGATCATCACTCCACTGAAGGAGATCCGCATCAAAGCTGGTCTCATCTTCCACATCGACATCGACTTCATCGGAGAACCTGTTCCCGATGTCACGTGGACCAGTGATAACAAAGCAATCATCACCAACGAGAGAACGACTGTTACTTCTATTGGACACCACACCATTGTCCACACGGTCAACTGCAAGAGGTCAGATGCCGGTCTCTACCATCTTTCACTTAAGAATAGCTCTGGATCCGACGAGGGAAGCTTCCAGGTGATCGTTCTTGATGTACCTTCACCACCAGAGGCACCTCTTACTTATGAGGAAATCACTGCGCAATCTGTTACTCTATCATGGAAACCTCCTAAAGATAACGGTGGCAGCGAACTGACGGCTTACGTTATTGAGAAACGCGATCTCACTCACGGTGGCGGATGGGTTCCGGCCGTAACTTACGTGAACCCCAAGAACACTCACGCCACAGTGCCAAGACTTATCGAAGGCACTAAATACGAGTTCAGAGTATTAGCTGAGAACTTGCAGGGACGCTCTGAACCTCTAGTTACCGAAACAGCTGTCGTCGCTAAAGCGCAATACACTGTACCTGGTAAACCAGGCAAACCCGATCTCGTGGCGTCTGACAAGGACCATATCAAAATCAAATGGAGTCCTCCCATTTCCAATGGAGGATCACAAATTGTCGGTTACGACGTCGAGAGGAGGGATAAAAACACCGGCCGCTGGATAAAGTTAAACAAAGATCCAATCCGCGGTAACGAATACGACGATGACAGGGTTCAAGAGGGACACCAGTATGAATACAGAGTTTCGGCTGTGAACGCGGCAGGCCCTGGCCAGCCTTCCGACCCATCCAACTACTTCACTGCCAAACCGATGAAGGAGAAACCGAAGCTTTGGCTGGATCACCTCATCGGCCGGAGGATCAAGGTCCGCGCTGGCGAACCAATCAATGTTAACATTCCAATTACAGGAGCTCCCACGCCCCAGATCAGCTGGACAAAGGGCTCCATTCCTCTTGTACCTTCTTACAGATTGTCTGCTGAGACAAAGAACGATGAAACCAAACTATACATTGACAAATCGACACGAGAAGATGCTGGAAAGTACACTATCACAGCGAGCAATGAACACGGAAAAGACTCCGCAGACATCGAAGTTATCGTTGTCGACAAGCCTGGCGTACCTAAAGGCCCTCTGCTATACGACTCGGTCACTCAAGACACCGTCAGCCTCAGCTGGCAGCCACCACTCGACGATGGTGGTAGCGAAATCACTGGGTACGTGGTGGAATGCTGCGAGTTTGGAGTTAACGACTGGCGCGCTGTTGCTGGATTCTGCCCTAAGTGTGCATATACGGTAAAGAATCTCACCGAAGGCAAAAAGTACCTATTCAGAGTTCGTGCTGAGAATCTCTACGGAGTTTCAGATCCTCTCGAAGGCAAGCCGGTTATTGTTAAATCACCATTCGATCCGCCAGACGCACCGAGCCAACCGAACATTACTGGCTACAGCGCCAGCAGTTGCGCGCTCGAATGGGAACCGCCTGCAAACTGCGGTGGAAAGCCCATCACTGGCTATTATGTGGAGAAGAGGGAACGTGGTGGCGAGTGGCTGAAGGTTAACAACTACCCAACGCCGAACACTTGCTACACCGTCCAGGATCTGCGCGAGGGAGGTCGCTACGAGTTCAGAGTAATCGCCGTCAACGAGGCCGGACCTGGCAAACCGAGCAAACCGACCGAGCCCATAACGGCAGAGACTCAACGTCTCAAGCCCGGCGTTCCTGAGGCACCAAAACCAGATCGCATCACGAAGGACTCTGTCACTTTATCCTGGAGGCCGCCGAGAACTGACGGTGGAGCCAAGATCAAGGGATACATCATCCAGAAAAAGGGTAAGAATGACAAGGACTGGAAGGATGTCAATGATGTACCGGTACCGAGCTTAGTGCACACTGTACCCAACCTAAAGGAAGGTGAGGAATACCAGTTCCGTGTGATCGCCGTCAACGAGATCGGAAAATCAGATCCGAGCAAACCCACCGGTCCGATTATCGTCACAGAACAGCCCAACAAACCGAGCATGGACCTCGGTGGCGTTCGCGACATCACCGTACGTGCTGGAGAAGATTTCTCCATCCACGTACCGTACGTTGGATTCCCAGAGCCAACCGCTTCTTGGTTCGCCGAAGACAATCCTATCGATGTCGAAGGTGACCCGAGAATATTCCAGAAGATTACTCCAGAATCAGCCTCACTGGTTGTCAAGAACGCAAAGCGATCCGATGGAGGACAGTATAGACTTCAACTACGCAACCCATCTGGTTACGACACGGCGACTATCAACGTGCGCGTACTCGACCGTCCTGGCAAACCCGAGAACTTGCGTGCCGATGAGTTCGAAGGCGAAGCGCTCACTCTCTACTGGAACCCACCGAAAGACAACGGTGGTGGCGAGATCACCAACTATGTCGTCGAGAAGAGGGAAGCGAGATCACCGAACTGGAGCAAGGTATCCGGCTATGTTACCACTCCGTTCATCCGCGTGAGGAACCTCACTGTTGGCAAGGATTATGAATTCAGAGTGATGGCTGAGAACCAGTACGGACAATCTGATCCAGTACAAACCACCGGACCTATCAAGGCTCGTCATCCATTCGACCCGCCTGGACCACCTGGCGCACCAAAATCCGTCGATACGACAGAGTCGTCCATCACAATTACATGGACCAAACCCAAACACGACGGTGGTTCTCCCATCACGGGATACGTTGTCGAAAAGCGCCTCATTACCGAGGACAAATGGACGAAGGCCTCTCACACGCACATTCCAGATACCACCTACAAAGTGACCGGCCTTATCGAAAATCACGACTACGAATTCCGTGTGGCAGCCATAAATGCAGCTGGACAGGGTGCTTATTCTCAGAGCTCCGATGCCATTAAGGCTCGCGCTCCCGCCAACTCGCCCAAGATCACCAGCGACCTCAGCCTGCGAGACATCACAGTCATTGCTGGAGAGGAAATCAAGATCACTGTACCCTTCACTGGAAACCCCAGGCCAAAGGTGAGATATTTGTGTTTGATTTACATGTTACCCTTCGTTTACTTCTTCTAAAGACGTTCTAACTTCTCCACTATAGAGATAAAAGAGTCTCTCTCTATTTTATGAAATATCATTTGTCTAAATCTGAAAGAATCTCTTCTAGTCTTTCGTATGTATAGAATCATTTGATCATCGTGTCGTAAGTATTTGTTGGCATTCACAAGTCCCAGGGTCCATTAAATTTGCATGTGTTACTGTAGTAGTTCCCTAGAGTAAATTTCTCATAACCTAACTTCCCCAGGTATCATGGCTGATAAACAACGAGGAAGTGTATCCGGACAACCGCATCCGCTTCGTGACATCCGACATCGATACGGTGTTCCTCAACTCTAGTGCCAAACGCTCCGATACTGGGCCCTACACCATCCAGCTACTCAACAGTGAGGGCTCTGACAGCGCCACATGCAGGGTAAATCACTGGAACACCCTATTACTGAGAATTCTGACTTTGTTCTAGAATCTAGATCATTAGGACCAAGGTTCATTTGCATTTTAAAAAATGTTAGTAAGATACTTCATAGCGTCTATATAAATCAATGACTTGTTATTTTTTTCTTTTCCTATCGCAGGTTCTAGTGGTAGACAAGCCAACTCCGCCTGTCGGACCTCTGGAAGTATCGGATATTACTCCTGACACCTGCACACTGTCGTGGAAACCTCCATTAGACGACGGCGGTTCTCCTATCACCAACTACGTGGTGGAGAAGATGGACAATAATGGCGTAAGTTGAATTTATGCACTTTTTACAAAACCATGATGCTTTTGGTGAGTCTTAAATTAAATAAATAAATATAGACTTTTCTGCTTAGCAGAAGGCGGACTTATTGCCGGAGGCAATCTCTTCCAGTCAA
>WYDE02000016.1:78124-90182 GCA_009867175.2 Adela reaumurella | reverse complement strand
ACCTACATAACTCACCAAGGTGTTTAGGCTGACATCACTGGTACCAGAAGAACTGGTGCATTAGATGATGTAGCCATTCGTGTAAGTTTCCATAAAAAAAAATTGCAAAATTGAATGTTTCCTGATTTTATGGATATGTCGTTAATTACCTATACTTTGTGTTGTTTTTTTCTCGTCTGTAGGGAAAAGTTCATTACTGTGTTTTACGCATAGTTCTGTAGAATGAACACAATATTCGTATTTTTTTTATAGAATTATAGAACTAAAACGTATTGACTTTTCCGATAAAGATCTCCAGATATAATTTGATCATTACTTTATACATCTTCTCGGTTTTAATCACAGGTAACAACATTCTGTACGTGGGTGTGTACGGCCCCAAGGGTCCTATCGACGAGTGCACGTTGAAGCACAAAGGTAAAGGTAACTACGAGTGTTCCTACCTCGTGCGGGAGAAGGGCGAATATTTCCTCATCGTCAAGTGGGGCGACGATCACATCCCTGGCTCCCCATACAAGGTCGACGCGTAGATCCAGCAGCGGTTCCAGTGTCCGCGGAAATGTCGCAGACGTGGCGTTTCCATGAGTTATCTCTATGTACACTTCTTAGTGGCTCACTATAGCCTTATTTAAATTTATAAAAGTCGTTTTCCATATTTGTATAATATAATTGTTTACTTATTATATTTGTGTATTTAGTGTTTAGCGAGACAGCTAGAGTAAATTAGATACTGTTGTTATAGATCGGATCGGAAGCCGGGAATATTGCCAAAAAGTTATATTTACAATGCTGGCCTTATTCTATTTCAATAGCAACAAACTGCATTGCTTACCCATTGATAAGTAGATACTTTTGAGATATTTTTTTTGTGATTCGTGGAGACGTCGCGACTGAGATTTCGGTGCTTAGTATTTATTTATGACAATATTAAAATTATTATTTTTAAGATTGTAACCAGTCAGAGATTCTAGTCAAAAGTGACCGCTACACGGAGAAACAATCTCTCTCCAAGATTTACGATATGATTTCGGTTGAGGATTGTTTCTCCGTGGTTGGGCCGCCACCGATCCTAAGACGAGTTTCCCGGTGGCATTTGAGGCTGAAAGTCTGACGACAGTGTGAATTCTCCATTCCATTTTTTCTGTGTTCGTTTTAATATTAGTGAATGTTCCATCGCATACAAAGATCGAGGAATTTCTTGGGAAAAGAACCAACGAGATTTGTGGTTCAAGACAAAGACCATGAAACCTAGCAATTCCGGTTAGATAAATTACTAGGTATAATATTTTATTTAAATGGATATGTTAACTGCAAAGAAAAAAATTAAATTGCAATGATGACAAAATGAAACCTCTTAACTCGCGTTTTGGCCATACATATTACACGCATACATTATTTTTATTTCGATTTATTTTGAAAAATGAAAATTTGGTGTTACTAGGTTGAACCCAGATTTTGGTTAAAACGTTTTAGTTACGCTGTATGAAGTTTGAGGATTACTACAAGTATGTATACTATGTATGTATATGTGAAATTTGAGAATTTTTCTGTTTCTTATATAGTACACATATTGTATAAGTGACTTGCGTGCTTAGCACGGAAAAACCAAAATAAAAATACAAGTTTGAATTTGAATTAAGATATTTCCTTCCAAATAGTATTTCCACTTGTTTTATAATTTATTAATAATAAAAATTCCATCTCATTTAAAATATCACCCCGAGGTATCAGCTTGCCACCATCCATTGGTTCCTTTTGCAAGAAATCTATCTGCTTGTTTGTATGGCACGTCGGTCTCCACAGCACGCAACACAGTGTCACCTTGTAGCAAATCTCTTTGTAAAGTATTGATTTATTTATTCTTCAGCCTGTTAGCTTTCAAATGCTTCCGGTAAATTCAGTCAGACAGATAACCCCATTTATATAAGATAATTTTTTTTTTACAAATTATAAAGTTTTCTTTTCTTCATAGAAA
The DNA here is from genome assembly GCA_009867175.2 of Adela reaumurella. Lineage (NCBI taxonomy): Eukaryota > Metazoa > Arthropoda > Insecta > Lepidoptera > Adelidae > Adela > Adela reaumurella. The sequence continues at coordinate 88,207 of WYDE02000016.1, read as the reverse complement.
TTGTGAGCGCCTGGCGCGGACAAATGTATTTAGAAAAGATTTTTTTTTTCGGAATTCACATATTGTTTCTTGTCAAAAGTTGTGATATAGAAGCTAACATTAACCAAGGGATTACAGTTAAAAAAAATACATTACTTATATAAAATTTTGAATATTTACGATACAAGGTCGGGGTGGTAAAGACGAGGTAAAAAAATATAAATTTAAAATAGTGTAAGTACATAAAAAGCTTTTATCAGCTTGAGCTCTTATAACGCTCTCAGTTATAATTTTTGTAATATTATAAGTTATTTTAAAAATCAAAAGCTCAGTAAAGTTGTGTCGTTTATAGCTTTTTTGCATAAATTTATAAGTATTAATCTTCGTATCAAATTTTGTATTTATCACAAGTAATTGTTTGCCTTTCCATATGATTCTCGTTTAGTAAATTAGGGCGACTAAATGACAACTCATATAAGATATGGACCCCTCAAAATAGTGTTCACTTTCACCGGAAATGAAAATTTGAATTCTAGGGCATGCACATTTCGATTTTTTCCGCAACTTTTGTTTAAAAGTTTCGTGAGAAAAGGCCGAGCCGAAATCGAACTGGATTCATATTTTTATTTTCTCCTCGTGACCGCAATTTTTTATAATTATTTTTAAGATTATTAATAAGTAATACTAATAACGGTACGTACAGTATGTACGTACGTACGTACGTACGTACGGTAAGTACAGTTTACATACGTAAAGTAGGTGTTGAGGATTTTTTTTTACCTACGTAGGTAGAATTTAATGAGTGAGTTTTTAAGAAATATTATAATATATTCATTAATTAAATTGTAAATATTTTAAGTTATTACCCTTTTTTGTATCCCTTGACTGTTATTTCATTAAAAAAAGAGATGCTACATCTAGTTTAATTTTTCCTTCTTCAAACTTATTATAATTTACACATAAAAAGAAAACCGTATCTACATCAGAAATGGTATTTGTTTATTTACACAGACAACTGGTAGTTGGCTGTTGCAACTTATGATTGTTGTGTGGCATGCAACTGGTAGTTCTTTGTTGATATTTATATTTATTTACAGTTGCAACTGTTAGTGGTTTGTTGCGACAGGTAGTTGTTTGATTCAACTTTTAGTCGTTTGTTGGAACCTGTAGTTATTTGATGCAACTGATAGTTGTAAGTCTACCTATATAAAAAGATCAATAAAACGCATTGTATCAATTTCTTGGCATAGTTGTAATTTTAATTTTTAATCATCGATTTTTAAGTAACAAATAAAATTCGTTTATCATTTATCTAGTTATCCTTAACAGAAGAGCGCTCCAGGAGAGGGGGCGACATAAACGTAAATGTTGTAAAAACAATGTACATACAAAAATAAGATTCTTATCCAAATTATATTTTAATGTAACATCTAAAGTGAAATGAACTATTCATAAAACTATAATATCACATCATCTACTCAAAATAGAGAGAACTAATGTTGGCAAATTTTTTACTACAACTATTCAAATTTTATATTTTACAAATTTTGAATTATTTTTGATAATCGGATTGGCGCTTAGGGCAAGCCGTATTTTGAGTTAGGAGGTAGAAACAATTTGAATTGAGTTTAACATTTGATTTCTTTGTATAGTTAGGTACTTAAACATAAAAAATTGTGTATAAATAATATTATAGATTTTCACATTATTGTATTAGCTATGTGGTCAGTATCTCCTGTATAAAATATTGTATATTATCTATTGCAAGTAAGCAAATTCCTTCAAACTCCTTCTCAAAATACCGAACTCGATCGCAGATTGTCATGACATGAAACATCACATTAATTATTATCCAATATCAACAAAATCACATACATTAGTGTATTATACATTAGATCGTCCTCCTAACACTGGGATACCTCAAACAACCTCAGCTTATACATACGGGAAGAAGTTTATTGCAATATTGTACATTCTGTACGCAAATTAATTTTAAATTAAAGTACTTACACAAGATCTCAAAGTCGTAGATCGAAAATCAGACCAGGGATCATTGGCCCAACTTAAAATGTAAGTTTAAATGTGAAAAAGAAGGAAATTAAAATCACAAGTGTCCACAACCAAAAAAGGGCAATTTCTAAAAATTAAGCACAATTTTATTACCGAAAAGTAAATTCCTTCTGCCGTTTTCTATCACATTTTGGATTCACCTACAAGTACACATTCAATACCTTTCCAGTTTCGCTCGGATAAACTTAATGTCAACAATATCGTATACATCGTAACTAAAAGTAATCGTTCGGTAGTCTTGGCATAGATCGAGATAGAAGCTTCAGTAAATTCATAAAGACCACTAAACTCAGTTGTCACAAAAAAAAAGATGCCGCATAAGCTTAAATGCAACATTGCCACATGGAGAAAAATTTGTTTAATTATTGTTTTACAGATTTTATTAACTGAGTTTTACAGATTTTAGTTCACTAATTTATGATTTTGTAACATTGTTGTAGCTCGACAAAAATAAGATAAGAAAAATCACCGCGTGCAGTTCTAAGAATACTTTGTACAAATGCAGCAAGTAATTTAAAAAATATAAACCGATAGAAGTAAAAGTTTAAAGTAATCTTACGAGCTAAACATATTTGAGCATAAGCATTCGTTTTAACAAAACAAAAGTTTTTTTTTTTAATTTTGGAAAGCCCAAAAAGTATGTACAAAATATTTACAATAAAGCTTCGAATGCAACAGTACATTTTACATAAATTCGGATCAAACTACAACTGGGATGAAAACGAATACGGTGAAATTATTGAATTAAGCTCACGTAATTATATATACTGTAGGTATTATATTGTATATAAAAAGTTAAGGTAAAATAAAATACATAGATACATTATGTTCTTGTCGAAACAACACAGTATGGGAGATCGTATTAATTTTATCTTCTTACTTATATTTGCAGATTAATTTCGAGAACTATTCCAATAGCCAAGCAAACGTTAAAAGAATCTGGAGCCTCAATCACACAATTTAGAATTTCAGACCGCAAAAACCTGCAGTTACATACACTGATCTGCATTTTTTAGAAGTCGTACATCAACAAAATAATTCATAAAGCTAAATAAGTAAAGAATGAGATAAACAAATAGGAACTTATTGCATCTCTACAGGTGGCTTGCGAGATTTGCCCTGTTCTAGAAGACACTCAAAAATGTGTTACAATTGTTAAAACCGAAACAGATTCATACAAAATATAATAATAATCTTCATCGGAAATAACAAAATAAAACATATTTTCGGATAAAAACAACTTCAGAGAGACCATAAAATTAAGAATACTGGTGAAACCCGTCGTCGAGTAATCCTTTATAATAATCGAATATCCAGTATTCGATCGTGTTAAAGGTATCATTGACGATTCAAGTAGCCTTAAAGAATTAAGATACACGAACAGAACAAACATACGTACTCCAGAGCAACCGAAGACGGATAACAAATTATTTACAAACGAAACAGAAGACAAAAGTTTCGAACAATTAGCTAAGTTAATTCCGCCGTCCTGCGACACCCATTTAAATATCATTTTGGCTCATTAAATGCAGTTTCCTTCCCCTTAAGCTACTATATAATTTCTGGTTAATTTCTGGAGAAATCGACTCCTAACTATAGCTGCGAACGCCGTAAGACTCGGTGAAGTGACACGAAGTAGTAGTTATGTTTCATCTACTGCTTGTCCTTATGCGATAGGGCATGGGGGAGAATGTGCTCAGCGGGCAACAGGCTCGAAGGCTGGTGCGCGTAGTTCCTGATCTGATGCAGAGAAATCAGCTGGTTGGGGAAGGAGTTAGGCTGTTGCTTGGCTTGTTGGAAGTGCAGAGGATCGTACAGGTAAGGCCGAGTGGGCAACGCGCTGTGGTGTGACAGGCCGTTGAGATGGGGCGTCATGGAATTGATCGGAGTAAACGCCGAGTTGGCCGCCGAAGACACCGGAGGCTGAGCGATGGATCTTTCCTCTTGGGCTTCGTGCTGAGCGAACAGAGCGCGTTGGTGCTGCTGCATCTGATGCTCATGCTGCTCCTCGGCCTCACGATGTTGTGGGTAGCCACTCTCATCCGACATCTGAGCCGCCGAGTCCGGGCTGACTTTAGGCCAGTACGGGTGCTCCCCGAATGGAACAGCCGACGGTGCCGCTGCTCCTAGAGATCTGTTTAGTCCCGCCAGTCCGAGAGCAGCGATCGGGGGCCGCTTGTCGGTCCTTTCCGCGTGCTTATTCATGTGTTTGCTCAGATAGGTCTCCTGAGTGTAGCTCTTACCGCAATATTGGCAGATGTGAGTCTTCAGATGCTTAGACTCTTTGTGCTTTGGGATATGTTCCAACAGATCCTTTTCATGGGAGAAGCATTTGTAGCACGAGTTGCACTTGAAGGGTTTGTCGGTCTGGTGGCAGCGGCTGTGGCTCTGTAGGTTGGAGAGTTGTGAGAATGCTTTGGTGCATCCGACCTGGGTACAACGATAAGGCTTGTCGCCCGTGTGGGTCCTGATGTGCTGCTGCAGATGAGAGAGCTGGGTGAACTTGCGCTGGCAGATCTCGCAGCGATACGGCTTAATGCCAAGGTGGATGCGGCTGTGCTGGGCAAGGTAGGAGGAGTTCGCAAAGGCCTTGGGACACTGCGTGCAGCGATAAGGCTTCGCCTCGCGCAGGTGGATCTGAGTGTGTAGCTGCAGATCAGCTTTGGAGCCGAATACCTGCAAAGGAGAAAATAATCACATTATTTTTAACGCTCACATTTTATTCTGATTTGTCAGTATGACACTTAACATAGAACAGAATAAAATAGAATGGCCATACATAATAAAATAGTAATAGATTTTTTTTAGTAATTTTTAGTAGAATGTGCAATAAATACAAAATTATGATTTTATAATTTGGTCATAATTAACGCTACGTTAGCTGGGAGGTAGGTAGGCACCTAAATAGAAGGACGCTATTCATATTTTAAAACTTTTAAGATAACTCTAAAACTGTATCAGCTCTGAGTAAATCAAATTAATATTTTTCGTCAGAAAATACTAATGCATACACAAAATGCTAGAAGCGCTAATATCACTACATATATCGGGAGGCTAATTGTATGAATTAAAATTGTCTAAAGTTACTGGTAGATGTCTAAATGCTCTTAATATATGTAACATTTGCTGGCAAAGCAGTGGTGAGACAGGATGTGGACATTTTCAAGTTATGTAACTGGTATTCGTCACGGATAGGATGACAATTAAACATTTTGGCGCAACAGCAATGTATGTACTACAATACTAACGAAGATTACGTGATAAAGGATAATTCCTACAAGTTTAGATTCTGCGAGTTCGATATGGTGTCTGTTATTTCGGTGTATCTGTCGGTCCTGTAACTTGTAGGATGGTACATAATAATTGAAATTCAAACGGAAAAATATATTAACTGGTAATGAAAAGGTGTGATATGGGATTCTGAGGAACATTTTTCCCTATTCCTACAATCCACGGATCTTTAAAACGCGGGTTAATAACCTTTGCCCAGAAGCACTAGTCCGCCTTTAAGTCGGACTGGCATCTCCTCGGGGGAGGAACTGCGCCTGAGGCCCCGACTTCGTGCACAGCCACCCAGTTCCGACCGAAATAAAAAGAAAAAAAAAAACATCACTTCATGTACGTACCGAGGTTTGAATTATTTGTTTTCTATTCAGTAATAACCTCAAGTGCATTTGAGGTGTGTGACATGACATGAAGTGTATTGACTATATTAAAGGCTTCGATAGAGTGTAGGCGAGATGTTCTCAACTTTTGGGCAACTCGTCTCGCTCCATTTACCCGCTCCACAAGCCTCAATGAGATTCAAATTCGATAGAAGTGGGTTAGTTCGGGATCGGCCGAGAGAGGACGAAAGTGCAAGTCATACGGCTGTGATTAGAAAACCCCTCGTCTCCTTAGGGTCAATGCTTTGGTAACAGCACTAATTACTTAGGTGCATACTTTAGTTGATGAGAACGTTTGAGAAATAGCTAATTTATAGAATGTAATTTTATGTCGTAAACATTATTTCACAGATCATAATTAATGGAAAACAAATAAAATATGCATCCTTGCTAAAATGTAAATAATTCCTGTAACTTCCGATAAAATATAGTAATGTTAAGAAAGGTGAGAAAGAAATTTTAATGTATAATCCACCGGTATTTAAAATATGGAAACGCCTTGAGCACAGGTACCAACCTAATTAATGTGTCTATTGAAAATAAATCTCAATTTGTTCTTATACATATTTAATACAGCTGTTCAAACACAACATTTTCATCAAACTATAAGTGATTGAACCCAATCTTGTCTTAGTTGTTTGAAACATAATGCATTCAACAGTTTTGGTCCCCCAACGAGTATTGTTTGTGTCCGAAAATTAGTTTCATGTCAAAAGCGAACTTCTATTCAATCGATACGATTTGTTCACGAAAATACAATAGACGTCCGACATGTCGGTATGGTAGCCCATCAATAGATCGCCGAAACACGAACTAAATACCGTCATCTCTCAACCTTGAGGTACCTCAAGCCAAACTAGCCTGTGTAATTACTAGACATAAGAATGGAGATTATTTAAAGGCGGAAGACGAAGTCAGTACAGCCGAGAATGAGCAGAAGAATGAAGAGCGATTCAAGGATGATAAGCTTAAAGTTTAAATTCTTAAACTAAGAGATGTGCTCGAAAACCTCGGTGAATATATAAATTAATTCTGGACTTAAAGAAATCAATTATAAGGTTGACATCAAAGTGGCAGAGGAGACTGCCAAACCCGCTGGATGACTCTAGGATACGGTAGCGCGTTGGGTGACTCGACACAAAATTTGAGACACGACCGCGATTGGTCACAGACTCAGAACATAATTAAAGTTAGGAGCAGCGTAATGGTATGAGGCTGAGGAAATTTGAATTGGTGCCTGACTTTTAATGGGAGTTCGTGAAGCTATCGAATGGAGACGTGTTGGGACGTGATCTCTGTGACAATAACGATTTTTTCCAATAGGAAAGAGGAAATATTTGAGCGATCGTATCGATCAAGCGACTCGGTAGCATTTAGTTGAATATTAATAAACTTTTTGATGATTGATATTGTTTTCAATATTGTAATTTTTACCTAATAAATGATAACAATAGAATATTATAATTTAAATTATATTCTAGGATTCAAAAAATAAGTGGATGGGCATAAAGGTGTGTAAGTGGAAATATATTTCTAAAATTTATGACTTTTATTGGCTTTGATAAATGCAGGTAAACATTTAAAGAAAGAAAATATACACTACACAATAAATTTCGAAGACATAAATTGAAAAATATGTAAATAAGTACTTTTAGTTCAATGATAAACAGACAAATACAACAACGACACTTAAGAAACATTTATTTTAAACGGCAAACATCAACCTAAGGGTGTGTTAATCTAAACTATCACAGCATCATATCAAACAGCACATAAGACACATTTCATATAAATATATTAACAAATAAACAAATACTAAGCGAACATTCAATAAAACTAATCATTACAGTTTCTATGAAATTGGGAAAGATTGAAAGGAAAAAAATAAAACAACATTTAGTACTAAAACATCATTGAAAACTAAACAAACACAAGACAGCCAAACAGGACAACAGAACGGGGATGCAGCTAACTGCCTACGGCCACAAACCTCGTGGTCTGAAGACTCCAGCATGCCCCACTCGACTGGGTCCGTGGCTCCCCGAGGAGCCCTAAACTCACTGGGCGAGGTTGAAATGTGTTTTTTTCGGCCGCGTCTATCACCCACGCCTGCTGCTGGGCCGAGGCCTCCCACCTGCTAGCCAATTGGATGTAGGTTAGAATTTAGAATTTAGATCATTGATGCGGGAGAAGCATTTGACACTGTTGTCACATATCGTATGGGAGAATTAGTGTCTGCAAGTTCTGTGAATTGGGTATGTATTAAGCTATTCAAGCGAAATATAAATAATTTTATTTCATAATAAATAAGGATATCAAAGTATAAATATTATATGTGAGTATTAGTAGCTCAACTGAGTACATTTCAAAGTTACCTACTGACGTTAATTGCTAAACGGACAATCAGAAAGGTGTGAGACTTAATTTGTGTAATCCATACTAGCACCAAATTTTTTTGGATGTTTCAAGGATAAACAAAACATTTAATAATAATGAGTTATTGTATAATATATACATATATAGATAGCAATCACGCTTTAATCCCGACCATCGGAGTAAGCAGAGCAATCGGTGTTGTGCTGCAAGAACTCGGGTAATTTACGGCAAAACACCGACCACCACGTTATCATATTGTATAATAATAAGAAGTTTATTATTGCATGTGGTTGAAATAAAATTAAAAAACATAAATAAATAAAATACATTAAATTATAGATTAAAAAATTTATAAAGTTAACACAACAAGAATGCAGCCACAGAAGATCAGCCTAGCCATTCAACGAGCGGGGGAACGCTGCCTCCGTCAGCAGCACAATGCCGATTGCGCCGATGGTGGAGGAATATTTTAATTTATAGTTGGTGTAATTTTAATTTAATTTTTCTTTTACTGTACCTATTACTATAATTATTTCTTGATAAAACATGATGAATACCACAAGAATGCAGAAATTTGATCTACGAGTAAGCCTTCGAGAGCAAAGACAAATAGGTCCATAGACGAAGCATATTAGAACAAGTTTAAAGTACATCAGTACTAACATTTTTCAAAACAATAACAAATCTTACAAAGGGTTAAAAAGGCCAAGCAAGATAAAGACCTGTCATACATCAGTGCGAGTAATTTTAAGAGTTTAACCCTTCAGGGTCTAGGATGTTAAAAATGAGCGGCGAGCGAGTGGCGCCCTGAGGGCGACCCTCCTCTGCCGGACAGTACTTAAGTCGGATTTGTTGAGGTGACATGCGTGTTATCTTCATGTCGGAGAATGGCAGAGGTTGTGGACCACCACTCGCGCGGGGCAGATCTGTAGTCTATACATACATATATGGAAAGGCTTTCTCTTATATGTGAGCGATTAATGCCGCATGTCAGGGATTTTTACGAGCATGTACTTAACATTATTATTATCTTCCTGATGGGTATCTTACTTAGTCAGTGGTAGAGACGTGGAATGTATTTTCTAATTATCAAACTCACTCACTATCAGAGGGTACCACGAGTTGAGTATGAACTTCATATTAACTTATTTCATTCATTTTCAATTGCGTAATCTAAATTATCTTAACAGAAAAAAACCACAAAAACCGTCTTGTAGACTAATCGCTTAATTTGCAAAAAGCTAAAAGCCAAAAAGCGAAATCTCAAAAAATTTGTCACCACCGAGGAGCCGACCGAAGCAAAAACATGGCTGCGGCATTCCTTGTTGTTTTTGCTTATATTAATAATTTCGGACCCCTTGTTTGTTTGTAGGTATTAAGGGTGTCAGGACAGGCGTTGCGGCGAGGGTTTTCCTCTAATAAGGGATAGTTTTTTGCCCTGTGTGATGCTGATGATGAATTAGTAGAACGATGCTATATTTTGCGACCCTTAAAATTGCTGATGGAGGATATGAGCGGGTTTCGCTCATAGTGTTTGCATTTTGGAATTTAGGCTGCGCTCTACAGGCTTTGAGAAAATTTTTGTATGGTGCTAAATGAAGCTGTAAGACAGATTCGTCTTCAGTATAGATGCACTTGCAGGTAAATTAAGTTCAGCGTGCTATTTTATTAAAAAGATCAAGGAATTATGTTTTATACAAGCTGTACAAACTGTTTATTATTCTTACTTTGATATTCTCATGTCTTTTGGGTTATTGTTCTGGGGAAATGCTGCTGAAGAAAATAGAATATTTGTTCTGCAGAAAAGAGCACTGCGTTGTATACTAAGTATTAAAGCGAGGGACTCCTGTAAGGAGATATTTAGTAAATTAGGAATTCCGACATTATCAAGCGCTTATGTTTATCAAAATATATGCTATGCTAGGAAATATATACAGAATGCTACTGTGCATTCTGATATACATCATCATGACACCAGACATAAAGATAATAT
>WYDE02000016.1:15722-39928 GCA_009867175.2 Adela reaumurella | reverse complement strand
TTCCGCGTGTTATGAATATGATACTTGTTGCCTGCATTGGCTACCGTTGACGCATAGGTGCGTTCTCGGGAGGCGGCAGAGGAGGCAGCAGGTGCGACAGAGAGAGCGGACGACGACAGCGTTTGAGGCTCCATATCGCCTTCGCTCAGTCTGTCAGCGGCATTCGGATGCGCGCGCGCGTCCGTGCTTCCGTGATCAAATCGCGATCTTTCGTACGCGGCGTCGGTATTCGCCGAGTGCTGCGGCCGATTTTTGTTGTGGCTATTATTTCTCTTGGAAGTCCGTGGCTGTCGTTGTGTTCGCGGTGGAAGTAATATACTCCCACCACTCATAGTTTCAGTGTCTGGATTTGTTGTATTCGTTTCCGGTCGTGAGTGCGTGAGTGTTTGTGAAGCCGAAGATTTTGAACCGTTTAGCCGTTGGTGTCTGTGTGTGTGTGTGATGCCTATCTCAGCAGATTTGATTTCTTTGTAAACCGGGGTTTGCAGCTCCATACGGGACACTCTGTGCAGGAGATCTTGGAGAATTCCAGCGCAGTTTGACTGAACAGTCGCTATTTGGTCCAATTTGTAGTCAAAGCGACTTACCATGTAGTGTAGTTGTGCCATCGAATTTGTCGCTATGTCTTCTTTCAATACGCATTCCTCTCTTACACATTTATTCTTCACACTATGATTCAAAGATATACTATTTATTAGATATACACTTATTATTCTCAATGATCGCATTTCAACTGCATCTTTCTACTTTCATGTCGCTTCTGCAATATCCAAGATTCACTACCATACATAGTGTAAGAACCACGATGCTATTCTGAATAACCATTCGTGCAGTGGGCATTCTAAAGTTATAAACATTGTGATCCCAGTGGGTATCGAACCCGCACCTCCCGCTTGAGAGACGTGCTCTTGCCCGCTCGACTAATCTGACATTGTAATGATAATCACTTCAAAATTAAAATTTTCAATTGTAAATATTATATATTAAACGTTATGCATTATGTTACTTTTATGTCCTTACTGTGGCTACGCTTCTTTTTTATATTTTTTAAAATTTCATTTCTCGCCGGAAGCCCTCGCTCTCTCGGCGGACAGTATACCTCATTTGCGAGGCTGACGCTATAACAACCGCGCTCTGGATGAAGTGCTTCGCGGTCAGCTTGGAGTTGGAACGCACTCCCCGCCATCGAATTATTTCCGTTCAATTGCATTCGCATGGATGTTTTTATGGGGATTGACCAGTACCAGTTCACCACCACATAAATAAGAAATAAATTATTTATTCAGACATAAAGCATCAATAGTCTCGCGATGTACACACGCATAGTTTAATTTCCGTGCATCGTTTTCCGGACAATTGCAAGTGCTGTGTAATGCAATATGAGACGAACAATACAAAAACACACTATCTCTTTCACCTCGCGCTCTCCGGTCAAGTGATCGGGGCTAAAGTGTATGTTGCATAGAAATGAAACTTATCGACTGTACCTACAGCCGAGATAGCAATTAGACGGAGCGTCCTCCTACATACTATCAATAAAAAGTGATCTCACAGCAAACGTCTTAGTTAAAGCGTGTAGGAAAGATAAATGTGTGTGTGTATAATCACGGTATTCCTTCGGGGGTCGAGGCAGTGAGCAACTATTTAGCCACGCGGACGTACTTGACGCGCGTATCATGCGTACTTTAATGAAATATGGAACGTTTTTTTTTTGTTCTATTTTAAACTCTCATTTTCCAGATTGTACTTATATTGCCGCGCGAGCGTTCGCTCCACGGGAGCCTCTGATATTATATACTAGAAGCTCCCGCGGCTATATCAACCGTGATAAAAAAATATGTCAGTTTGCAGGTCAGTTGTACATTCCGCTCGCGGCGCGAACTCGCGCGGGGCAACATATTTGCTCACTGCTCAGAGTACCGAAGAAGTATCGCGATGGTTAATATCCTATAACCATCCTCAGTTGTTACACAATACGTCAGTAAAAACCCCATGCGAATTGATTGAGTAGTTCCCTAGTACATAAGCGAACATAAATCCCGACGTGGCATAGTTACATACTCGTAGTTCATGTTTACAGATCTGATTTATATACATTTAGGATGTGGGTAATTTTTAGCCATTGAATCATAATTTTATAACAAAAAAATTCAAAAGTCGGTAAGCAGGAAAACGTTCACATACATACATACCATCACGCCTTTTCCCCGGAGCGGTAGGTAGAAAAAATCGAGCGCCATTTGACATGCTCCTCACATACATTCTTTGCTTCATCCACCATCATACATACCTTCACTTGTGCGCGCCGGTTACTTGCCCCTGCCATAAAGGATTGCCTATTTGGTCCTGGTTCGCCTAGGGCGGCCCTGTCCGACCCGTCCTTACACATTCGCTTCATACTCTGGGCATGGAAACAATCACAACTCACAGTAAAACCGGACCGAATGAAACGCTCCGTCTACTCGCTATAGTATTCTATGTGGATGATACAATGCTCTTCAGCCTATTTTTGGAACGTAAATATGTGTTATATTTCGCCAGTGGCGGATTTACCACGTAGCAGGAGTAGCAAATAAAGTGGTGTTCTCTTTTATTTCATATTCTAAATTAAACGAGGGGCCTCTGGATAGAGTTTGCTCCAGGCACCGCGCCAGCTTAGTCCGCCACTGTGTTTCGTTGCACTTATGTTATATGCTTCCAGAAATCGCTATTTTTGGAATAGTAATTTTATCAAAATAAAAAAAAGACAATGAAAGTGAATGTCAACTATATTTTGAGCTATCATAACTTAGTCCATTTTTAATATTTCATAAAAAAATTATTATTATATATGGTTGATGCATACGTACATACCATCACGCCACTTCCCCGGAGGGCATGGCAGATACAATAGAGCGCCATGTGACACGTTCCTGACATACATCCTTTGCTCCCTCCACTGTCATACATTTTTTTTAAACAACTAACATGGGTGGCTGTGCCCAAAACGTCAAAAGAAGATCGGATACAGACAATCACACCACTCCTCACGAAACCACGATCAGCGAGGCGCCATGCCAGCTATGTATAAGGCGGACGAAAAGGTCGTTGTCCAATTTATTAACACGCTTTTTGAATATCCCCAGGCTGTAGGTGGTGGACATGCTAGTCGGTTTCGGGTTGATAGGTAGGTAAATAAAATAGGTTGTCTGATATATAATATATTACATTATTATGTAAGGTGTGGAACGGGTTTCCGTCCGGGGAACATTTTTTATGTATTTCTATATCCACGGATCTTCATATCGCGGGTGAATAGCTTTCCCCAGAAACTTGAGTCCGCCTTCAAGCCGGCTAGGGTTGCCAGGTTTTTCGCCTTAAAAAAACGGACATGCAAAACCTCAATTATTATAAGAAAATTTGATTTAGATTTTTAAAGTAAAATACATATGAAATGTTATGAAAGAATTTTTATTGCCAATAGCTATACCATGCATGTGTCCACTGCTCCCCTTACGCTCCACTTACCTCACCCACCACCAATATTTGCCACTGCGCACGTCACTCGTACCAATATCAGAGGAGTTTAGATACGTTCCGTGCCGGCGTACGTAGTTAAGTGTCTAGCAATATAGTAGATTACCGGGCGGGAAATTGAAAAACCGGACAAAACCTGGTCATATTTTTTTACCGGGCAGGAGTTTCGAAAACCGGACTGCCCGGGCCAAAACCGGACATCTGGCAACCCTAAGCCGGACTGGCACCTACTCGGGGGCGAATTTGACTACTGCCACCCAGTTATAGGAAGTAATAAAAAAAAATTTTACTTGTGTATACTTCTTGTCCCGGGCGTGCAGGCGGTTAAACTAGGGAGTAGGGACTCCATACATAGTGAACGTGAATATGAAAGAATTAATCAGAAAAAATTTCGAAGTCCCTCCCGTACATTTTTGGGGGCAGAAATTTTTCAAAAAGCATGGTGTAGGTCAAAATTGCATTATGAAAACTTCCGGATGTTCTCGCGGCGACTCTATCGGCGGGCGCTACGAGCGCAGCAGGCTCACTAGTAAATTAAGCTCGATAAAGTTGTCGCGAGAAGACTCGAAAGTTTTCATAATGGTGTTTAAATCGCGGTAATATGAAAAGTGTTCTAGGTCAAAATTGTTTCTCAACAAAGTTTAATTTTTTTTTTCATATTCGTATTCTACACTTCATATCGAGTTCCTGGTTTAAATTATCCCCGGAATGCCCGGGGACATACCGTACACATACTAATAAAAAAGTGAAAAAAATTATGCATAGTAAGTACACACGTGTATTTTCAAACCTTTACAGTGGAAAGAGACAGAATTCCGAAGTATCTTTTACTATGGTCAGCGTCAAAATGACAGAAAGAGATCTAGAATTTGTCTCTATTTCCGGTGTAAAGCTTTCACACGATAGGACTGTACTAATAAAATAAATATATTTAAATAAAAACACTGTTTAATTCCACATTGCGCACGCGCAGCCGGATGCAAGACGCGCCGCGCGCGCGCTACCGGAGCCGGACCGGAGGAAGTGAGACCTCGCCGCCGCCATTTTTTCTTACAGATTGTTGACAGTATTAATCGGTACTGTTTATTTTGATTACGGTAATGCATTTAAAACGTATAATAGCATGTAAACATTGGGTGGGGGTGTTAGTGGCCGTATAAACAAGGGACGTACGTGTTCATTGTCTAGCTATATAGATATTGTCTAGCTATAAAAAAAGATAGAGTAGATTCAATAAAAACCAGTTTACAGTGCATTATAATGAGTAGAAAATAATTGAAGGCGCTACCATCGTTCATATAGCATCACAAATTACTGACCGACGCATTTAACTTTACATACCCCGAACCGAAACGTACGTCTGTGTGTCGCTCGTGAACTGCGTCCGTCAAACCTTTGACGTTTCATAATGTTGGTAGCTTCGTCACGTCGCAGGCTGACTGACCTTTCTCTATAGCCTTAACCCGTCAGCGGTCTGTGGTGTAGTGGAAATGGTTGGTAGTGGATAGGTATGATGTTATGCTACGAGGGTAGGTTCGATTCCTTGAAGGGTTGTCTTTTTTAATTTTTTTTATTATTTAAATAAAAATAAATAAATTATTTATATAATACTAAGTACATACTTAAAGTATTTCAATTGAAAACGAAATGCAAATCCTCGACACGGAGGCCCGTTAGGTTAGGCTAATTTATTGATCTATCTTGCTGAAAAAATTAGTTGTAGAACTTATATGTTATAAAACTTAACCTTGAAAACAAAACTAAACCCTTGTTCTATAAAATTGCAGATCTCTTGAGAAGAACTCGCCAGCGGAGAAGCCATCGGACTCCAGCAACGCGGCAGCCGACAAGAACAAGAAGCCACACATCAAGAAACCGCTGAACGCCTTCATGCTGTACATGAAGGAGATGAGGGCCAAGGTGGTGGCGGAGTGCACGCTCAAAGAGTCGGCTGCCATCAACCAGATCCTGGGGAGACGGGTGAGTTACTAGCAATGGCAATCAGTTCGCGTTCTGGAACACTGCAGATTCAGTAAACTATTGAACAGAATGGGCCTTATGTAGGCTCTGTATAAAAGAGGATGAAACGTACATACACGTCCTGTGTACCTAGGTTCTGCAACACTGCAGATTCAGTAATCACTTGAACAGAATGGGCCTTATGTAGGTTCTGTATAAAAGAGTATGAAACGCCCATACACATCCTGTGTACCTAGGTTCTGGAACACAGCATATTCATTAAACACTCGAACAGAATGGTTCTTATGTTGTTTCTGTGTAAAAGAGGATGAAACGCCTATACACCTCCTGTGTACCTAGGTTCAAACACTGCAGATTCAGTATAAATTCAACAGAATGGAACTAATGTAGTTTCTGTATAAAAGATGAGGAAACGCTCATACACATCCTGTGTATCTAGGTTCTGGTACACTGCAGACTCAGTAAACACTTCGACATGATGGGCCTTATGTTGGTTTTGTGTAAAAGAGGATGAAACGCCCATACACATCCTGTGTCCTGGAACACTGCAGATTCAGTAAACACTTCAACAGGAGGGGCCTTATGTAGGTTTTGCACAAAAGAGGATGAAACGCCCAAACACATCCTGTGTGAATGCGAGGTACTCATTCATAAAGAGGCTTGGCCTCCATTCTTGTAGGTTACATCTTGAACACATGCATAATACAGACCATCAGCCTTAAGGAAATAATTCGGTTTAAAACAGATACCGGACTTAGGATAAGTTATTACTTATGAGAGGTCACAATAGATATACGACAGACAACTGGACTCCTGTGTTTGCCCATTACTCTCGCTAACACATCATGATCATAGGTTCTGGAATACTAACATTGATCTGAAAGTAATAGGAAGTGAATGAACCTGTGCCATTGTTATACTTGCGAAGGGAACAGGTAACCTGTCAAAAATCTGTGTAAGTCAAATCATCAATTCCATTTGTCAGGTGGTAAAATTGTTTTTGGGGAAATTTACGATTGATCAAGAACACTTTTTTTAATATTTAGTGGTGTAAAACTATGGGGAGTCTTAATGTAAGTAGGTCCAACATTTTGTTGTTATTTGATGTAAGATATAGGGTCTTGGTTTTTTTTTAGTGGAATTGAGGTTGGATCGATAACACTTAAGGTTTAATTATTCAAACTATAAAATTTTTTTGTTGTTGTTTGATGTAAGAATTCTTACTTTCCAGCATTATATTTCAGGGCGTGTATTATATATGTTTGTTTCCCTTCTTGCGCCTGTACCAAGATGACTAGGTCGGCATAATACGGCCAGGTTTTACTTTTGTCACTAAGCACGTCTAGCGGGTTAAGAAGAACTGACTTATAGACTGTATAAACGTCCAAATATTAAAAAACAACACTGCCACCAAATCAGCGAAATATTAAAAAAGTTATAAGTTTGCTATCAGCACAGTAAACCTTTACCGTTCGATATCAGAAATAAACTGATCGCAGGGTGTCTTCTTAGCCCGGCGGAAGCGCTGCCCAAAATTGTTGAGCGAATATATAAATTGGTCTATGTGAACCCCCGTACGCAGTGGCACTCTCTCAGTCGGGAAGAGCAAGCAAAATACTATGAGAAAGCGAGACAGGAGAGGCAGCTACACATGCAGTTATACCCCGGATGGAGCGCTCGGGACAACTATGGATACGGTTCCAAAAAGAAAAAACGGAAAAAGGAGCGAAGTCAAGCCGAACTGGGAGGTACAGCACCCTAGATTAGGACCCGAATGGGCCTCGAGGTCCCGCGGGTTGGGGCTCTGTACCGATATCGCTTCATGTACACTGGCTTATAACCCGCTCCCGTCCGAACCCGGTATCCCTTTGATGACCCCTAGATCCTTGGGCGAAAATCTCCCTGTCACTTCGACAGTGGCTATTCCGGACTCACGTTTGCACGGTTCTTCTACACCTAAACTGTTCACTAAAGTTTAATCTCGAATGTTTCTGATCCGCTCGAAAGGCGATAATGAATCGTCGATTTCACGGTTACGAAGGGAGATTTTCGCGGTTGTCTGGCACAACAGTGGCCGCGGCCGCAGACGTCTGCGCGTCGACGGTCTCGCGTTACGGCCAGAAGTCCCCATAAAAACTGATTAACCGACCAGTGAGCTTGTTTCCATACTAATAACCCGAGCCCGAAACCCAACACCCCGACTTGGATGTGAGTGTGCGTGTGTGTATCCTTTCACTTATTATTTCTTCCTTCGGTTGTGCTAACATTTATGTAACCCACGTATGTATCGGACCTCGCAGGGTGTGCTCAGGGTGACGCCTCGGAGATTAGTGCTAGAAAAGCGGCTAGAACTATCTGTCATTCTCTAGACTGGAGCGAAGGGAAGAGCTCGACCCCCGTCTTCTCTCCGCTCCGGTCGGTTGTTGCGTGTTCTGTGTTAGTAGATCGTGAAGTGATCGTGCTCCCCGCACCCCACATTCGGAAAATATTGGTTGTTTAGATGTCTAGAACCGACGTCAGTCACGGACTGCAGAATAGGTTCTGTGAGGAAACCCGATTGGCCATTTTCATTAAGTCTTCCGAGTCGCGGTGACGAAACTCCGGACCCTCGTTCGGCCGTCGAAATGTTGTCAGGGTTCCGAAAATCTACCTGGCCATAACTGTACGCCATCACTGGCCGCTCGTCGAAAGACTTGGAAAACTTTAATGTTTCCTTACGGAATGGCAATAATACGACGGTCGTTCGACGACCTGGAGTTCCGCGACCGAGCCGCGACTCGGAGTCGTTAGGATTTCAAAATTCGCTCCGCGGGCTGTTTTTCTAGCACCAGCTTTAGGGACGAGTCAGTGAGACCACCGGTCGATGTGCATTTCTCTCTTTTCTTTCCATATGGCGTTAATATGGAACAGTGGCACGCACTAGGCCGCGAGGAACAAGCCAAGTATTACGAGCTGGCTCGGAGAGAGCGCCAGCTTCACATGCAGCTATATCCCGATTGGTCGTCTAGGGCTAATACGCAAAGGGGCAAGAAGAGGAAACGAAAACAGGAGACAACCGATGGAGGTACTGCCCCGTTACGGACGTCCTTGCATCCCGTACTCGTCCACCGTCCTTCCTCGCCGACGGCTCCTCCTCGTGCATTGTGCGACATCCGAACCCTAACCGTCACATCACGGTATCCTAACTCCCGTGCGAGCAATATTGCGTCTCGAGTGCAAGCCGAGCCGCCTGAGTATCGAGGTCAATTAGACCGACAGAACGATGTGATGATGAGGCGTCGTTCCTCTCCTCCCCCTCCACCTCCACCTACCCACCTACCGCTTCGAACTCCCTCCGATCGACCTCCACGTTTCGATTTGCAAACGATGAACCGTAGTAGAATGGTAATAAGGGGTACAGGTTGTAGTTACTGCTCAATACGATTTTTTATCGATTGTATTTATTTATTTTATTTTAGTTTAATGCCGCTAACCGTCGAGGAACATCTATGTATTCAAGCGGCACTCCTTCGGAAGGTTGTCCCGGTTTTTGGGTTCTTGACTGCTCCTAGTGTGTAATGTGGCGTGAGGTTTTGCAGGCGCGTGCATGCAGCTCCCGCAAGTGTGTTGAGGTCTCGGTAGAAGCTGGGACAGCCTTCGACGCGAACTGTTCGAGGTTTAACGGATCATTTGTGCATGTTACGGAGGAGTCCCGCTTCAATCTGTAGAAGAAAGTGCAAGCTTAAAGACAGTATTTTTTTATTTTTTGCGTGGCGTAAGAAAAAAATTGGAAACGGACTCAACATGTGCAGTTGATTGTGTGTGAAGGGCAGAACAGTCTGCCCGCTCGTGAACTGTGGGTAACAACTGCGCTGTTGGGGACAGTTTCCAGGGTTGGAGCCGCGCGCAGTACCACGACGATGCTTCCCCACGTTATGTCTCAGATGATGCTGGCCAATTCAATATTTGTTTTTGAATTCCGAAGAACCTATTCTGCTTCAATTTGCTTCTATGGCGTAATGTTTGGTTTATTTCAAGTTTATTTATTTTGTTTGACATTGGTGTAGTTAGACTTTTGACTCGGTTGGAGTAGTGTGACTTGAGAACCAATATTATTTCGAATTTTCCTGATTTAATGAGTTATTTATTATTTCCCCTTCCGCTCCTCCCCGCATGCCTTACTAATATTTCCATGGGGTTTTGGTTGCATGTTCGCCATATTTTGTTGCTTGCTTGAACTTAGCTTAGTTGTTTAATTTTTAAGCTTAGCTTTAAATATAATTTCCGGTAAATTTTGCTCTGCTTAAGCAAATTATGTTCCCTACATACCTCTACATACACGCCTAAGTATGTTTATGATTACAGTTATACGTTACAGTTTTTCGCATAATTTTTTTTTTCGCCGTATATAGAAAATATTTTTTTGCAAAGTGGGGTAATGTTTTATGTAAAAGCAGAAAATTTACTTGGGGTTATATTTAATAGAGCCACTTTTAAATTTTCACCCCCATGTGTTGATTTGCCACTTATGAAAAACTTACACAAATTCCCCGATAATTTCACAAAATTTTAGAAATTCTACAACTATACAATTTTTCAGCATACATTTTCACAAACTTTATTAATAAAAAAATATTTTTCTGCTTAAAACATCCTTATTTTTAAACCGACTTCACCATTTACTAGGTACTGTTTTTCTTTGTCTTCACGTGTAAGTACTGAAATAATGCTTAAAATTTTTCAGGAAATAACCTGAAGAAATGCCGGGCGAGGTACGGCCTCGACCAGCAAAGCCAATGGTGTAAACCTTGCAGGTGGGTTTTATCAGTGTTTATCTTTCATTACTTAATATTGCTACTACTTTCAACATAACTGAATCACTATTAACACCAAATGTGACAAAGTATCAATTTTTTAAACAACATAATAAATACTTTATAATATTTTATTGGTGTTAAAATTTATTCAGTTTGTTTAATATTACAATTATTGATTTTCAACTATATTTACATTATTGTCTTTTAATTAGCAATAAAGATGTGAAAAACAGAAATCTAAAATCTAATACCGCATTGTGATATTATTAGATGTGTTTACTTATATTGATATTTTAATAAAAAAAAAATGATAAAAAAAACTAATTTTAGCACGATGTGAAGCGATTTTTTTGGTGTTTATATTATTTCTATGTGGAAAGACTTGGCTTATATTTTTTTTTATCCATTGTGTCGTTGTCATGATTATTCCTTTTTAAACGCCTATTTGGCTCTACGAACGACTGTTTTATGTATTTCTATTTTACCTATTGTATTTTGAATATTAGTTAGCCGTTGTGTGTAGGGTAAGTATTATACAGAAAATAAATGTGTAAGGTTCAGGACTCACAAAATAAAGTGACTGAGTACGGCGTTTAATTCAGAAAATGTGTCTGTCTTTTCACAAAGAAATCGAGAACCAATCAAATCTATAGCGATAGCTCACATAGTTATAGATTTTTTTGAAAGTAGTTCGCACCGAGAATTCGTGGACCGCTGACTGACCCAAACGTAGAATTTAAAGAATCCTTAGAGGAGAGGGCAATCGAAGGAAAGTTTGCACTTTGAAAAAAGACTCGACACATTTTCTGAATAAAATGCTGAAAAACGGTTGGTTCACTTAAACGCTACTTAAGGAATTCTCGAACAAGTTACATAACTGATGAAATTGTTCTTCTTTCTCACGATTGCCGCTACTCTATGGATGGGACGACTGGCGCTACCGATGGCACTAAATGTGGACGAAAATTACTTAAAACTCGAACTGGACAACATTTTTTTTAACTGCCACATGATCCAATATCCTGTAATTCCATTTTTTATATCCTACACCTATTTCTTCTAAACGATTTTAATTCGATATTTTTTACGGCTTCATTCGTTATTTCTTTTAACCGTTTCTTCCGCTTTGCCCTGCCAACAATTTTATTGTTCAATCTCTGTTAATAAATCCAAACCTATTTCCTATTATATCTGTCTTTATTGATTTATTTTATCTTGATCCAAATGATTTTAAACTTGATCCGTTTTTCCTCTTGATTCTTTCCTTTTTTAACCGTTTCATCCGCTTTGTACCGCCACCAATTTTTTCATTCAATCTCCCTCAATAAATCCAAATTTGTTTCCCATGTATCCGTCATTATTGAATTAATACTAAATTGATCCATATGATTTTAAACTTGATCCATTTTACCACTTAATTTGTTTTTTTTTATTGTGTCATCTGCTTTGCCCCACTATAACTTTTTTCGTCTATCTCCCTCGATAAATTCAAACGTTTTCTTCAACGTCTTTTTGCTGAATCCAAATTATTTTCAACTTGGATCAATTATACCACTTGATTTAAATGTCTCGGTTTGCTTCCGCTTTGCTCCTTCTTACCTACCTATAATGTTTTAATCCATTTCCTGCAATAATCTCCATTCTTGGCATCTTCCACAACTTCCGCCTCCTTACCGTCACCAGCCCCGAGTCAAGCGGTGTTATGATCACTGCGAGCGGGGTGGGTGCGCTCAATCTGCTGCGTCACCATGCGGAACACCCCCCCGCCTCGCTGCCGCAACCCACCAACCTGGTGGTGGCCAGCTCGCCTCAGGCCCCCACCTACGTCAACCTTTAGTGCCAGGCGGGCGCGGAGCCGCGCGACTACGAGCAAGATATCCAGGCGCAGGTGATATCGGTCAGTCGGATCACGAGTCTTTGGTTGGATGCTGCTTTTTCATATTTTTGAGTTAATTCCATCTCATTGATCGAACGCATTGGTAATTTTCAAAATTAAGTTGCTTTCATTGCATTTGGTTATGTAACCGCGCCCAAGTGAGAGGAGCCCAGCTATGGTGTCCTTATCTCTTAGTCGCCTCTTACGACATGAGTAGGAGGATATATACTTTGTACCACAGTGTCTTATCGCTCTCCACGTTGCTTTTTTTGCAATTTAGTATGCATTTTTTTTACAACCATTTTGTATTCACTAGGGTGGTACTAGTTCGTGCGAACAAGCCTACCCTCTCCATGTTAGTCTAATGTCTGTTAGCACCATCAGGCTGTCGTGTATATAACAAATACTACTGTCAAATATGGTTCGAAGGGCCAAATTTTATGAAACTGAATATTTTGTTATGTTCAAAAATTAAAATAAACTATTTCAAATGGAATAATGAAAAAGCAGCACCAATTATTGTGATGGTTGTGAAAATGAGTAGGTTAAAATATTTTGATGTTGTCGCTTCGTTCGTGAATGATTTTGCGTGTTAATTTGATATTTTTGTTTTAATTGGTGTTCATTTTGTGTTATGATTTTAATATACTTTAATCCTTAAGCTTTCCTTTCAGGAAGTTTGTGTGTCGAAATTTATAAAGCATGTTTTATTTTATTCTATAGTCATTTTTAGTCATAAACATTTCGATTGTCGTGAATTTACATACCGTATTTTAGTAAAACAAAAATTACATTTATTTTATTTTGACTTAAAGGCATGGAGTGTTCTTTTTTCGTTGCCTTTTTGTGTAATAACTTTTTTTTATTAACATTCTAATGATGTGAAAGCGTAAATTTACAGCCCTAAGTTTCAGTTGTATAGGACTTACATCAGCTTTGTTTTTCTAACAGGCATGTTTTCTTTTTCTACTACAATACAATCATGGTTTTGATCGATCATATTGGCAGCCACTGCCTGTTAATTTTGATCACAATGTTTAAATTTTTTATTAGGTATCTATCACTAAAAAAATCTAGCAATCCGTGGTGATATCCTTCTAAAGATTGATATTAATTGGGATTAACGGTTAGCAGTACATAGGTTTTGTACTCTGCTTACAATGGCTTTGCCTAACATATCCGGGCCCATTTGCAGTAGGCAGGTCTAGATTATTGAACAGAATTTGGAATGCCTTTGCTCTAGTACTTTTGCTCTGAATTCCACGCAAGCTGTCAGTCTTCAATCTCTTTCTTAATTTGGTCTACCAAGTTGCAGTGCTTGTTAACTTTAGAGATATGTGGTGTTACAGTAGGTTAGTTTCGCGTGGAACTGTAAGTTGTGTGTATCAACAATTTCTAATCCTTTGCTGCTCCCAAAATTGAGGAATACTTCTTTAATAGTATCTCTTGGCGGATAGAACCAAAAGAGTTTTCAAACTCCCACCACGTGGTGGCTCTCTGTCCCTAATATTTTATTACATTCAGCAAAGAATTGTGTTGGAAGACATTCTGAAACTCTTTGGAAAAATCCTACTTCTTCAGTAAGTGGTCGTTGTATACATGTGCACACTAGTCTGGCTTGTACAATGGGGAAGAATATTATAGATATTAAGTTGGTCTAATATTTTTGGAATTAGTAATTTCTTTCTTTTTAGGCAGAAGAGCGAACACGGCTTTACCTAGACAGTCTGGCATATCTCTGCTTGTCCATATTCTCTTGAAGATGATCAACATGTGTTTTACGCTTTCCTGGACATTTCTTGTATACCATATTATGGTGTGCTCTCCGGCCCAGGGGAGTAACTATTTGGTTTCCTTTATATTTGACATTCCATGTCGTTCATTGTTGGCGAATTTGCACTAAAGGCTAGGACAGGTTCTTTTGGTTTTGGAGCTGGTGGATCCCTGCAAGTTACCAAGGTCTTCCTCCGAGGTGGTATATGTGGACTCAAAATAGTTGAACACCTCATTTGTATTTAGTTTGATTGTACCCTGTTCCTTGAAAGCGAAAGGATTCTTTTCAAAATCTCCTTGGTCCTTTCGAAACTTATTGACAGCTACCAGTTCACATACTTTTTCACAACACTATCTCAACACTCGCTATTTGGTGACATAGGTTTTTACATTTTCAAAATGATGTTTAACGAGAGAGTGAAAGCCGGAAATCAAGTGACAAGGATTGAGAAAGGAATGCTTCAGTGGTTCCGTCATGTTGGAAGAAAGGATAATAGAAGACTAACGAAATAAATTTTTGGAGCAAATGTGAGTGGAAGAGTCGGAAAGGGTCGCCTTAGACGCACATACCTGGAACAGATCGAGCATGTGCTCCAAAAAAGGCAAGTGCGCAGTACCTGTAAGCGACGAGCATGAATGATGAACATTATGAGAGTGCAAGAAGCGGCAGAGGTGTGTCAGGATCGTGGCACGTGGAGATCCGTGGTCTCTGCCTACCCCACTGGTAAACGTGTGTGACGCTATGTATGTATGTTGTTTAACGACCGCAGTAATTTGAAATGTATTGTTTGAAAGCATTTTCTCACTGCGTCGGGTCGTGATTATCACATACAGGGTACAATTCGGCGAGGAGAAATATTTCTTGGAAGTCTACAGTATGGTCTCCAGGTCAGTCTCCAGGGCCTACGAACGACCTGTGAGGTCAAGTCTTTTGGCCAGCATCGATCGTGTTACTTCCAAGTGGTCTCGGATATGAATTGTATGTAAACTTACTATGTATCTCTGCGAAAGGTCTTCACGGTGAGAGACGGGTTTCGCGATATTTGATGATGTGTGAAGTGTAGGTCTGAATATTTGGTACAACTACGTCAAATGTTCACACAGAAATAACACAAATTCTTAAATGTTACAGGCGGAAGAAAA
This sequence comes from Adela reaumurella, assembly GCA_009867175.2. Lineage (NCBI taxonomy): Eukaryota > Metazoa > Arthropoda > Insecta > Lepidoptera > Adelidae > Adela > Adela reaumurella. Next base: position 24,844 of record WYDE02000016.1, on the reverse strand, counting down.
AATGTATCCGGTATATGGAGGCGCTTGCGGCGGCGGCGTCTGCGGCGGGTGTCCCCGCGTCCAGCATACCGCGCCCTCTATCCGCCGCTTCGTCTGATAACGACGTCAAGCTAGAGGAGCTCTCGGACGCCTCCAGCGACGCCGACACTCCTCTCAACTCCGCGTCCAGCCCGGGCGGGCTCTCCGCGCTCTCCTCTCTCGCGTCACCGGCGTCGGAGCCCCCCCACCCGCCGCAACCCCCGCCACAACGACATCCGGTCGGTACCAATCCTAGAGACGCAAACAATCCGCTGAGCGTCGGCCAACTTACGAGTCAAAGTTGGGGCCGCGCGCCGCCACCCCGGGGTCCGAACGAGGTCATATCGGTTTCCTAGTCCGCGTCTGGCGCCGCGCACTGCGCGCGTGCTCTGTGATATTGCCGTTCGAGTGCTGCTGGAACTGTCAAAGTGGCGCTAGTGTCTATGCAAACTGTCAAAGACTCTTTTGAAGTGTCAGTACGGGCGATGGGAAGTTGTTTGTCAGAATTTGTTTTGTACTTTATTCGGCGTCGAAATGCACCGGCAACTATTACTGTCTCAATCTTTGCAGTGTGATAAAAAAAGATGAACTGAGCTGTAGCGTCTACCATTTTCTATCACGCTACAAAGACTGATTTTACAATGAACCTTTGAATGTATCGGTCGAATGAAGTACAGTCGAGTGAGGCGCTAGTGTCTTTGTGAACTGTCAAATTGCTCCGACTGAGTTTGGCAACTTCTATTAGCATTTGAATCGTGTTTCTCTCTAGCGATACCGACGCCATCTCGTCTTCTTATCGCGAATATCTGTCATTCTTATTTTGTATTTAACACTTAAGCCATTTATCACTTTAAAATGTGAATTCATGAATCCATAATGTCGTTCGGGCTTTTAAAGTGAACGAATGGCATAGTCAATCATACAAATGTTGATCCAAATATTTTGATGCGTTAGAAATATAGCATTGGATTATTGTTACAACACATTTTGATAATTTCGATAAGAAGAATATAAGTAGGTATGAACTTCAAATGCACTCAGATCAGCACAGAATATATTTTTTTTAAATATAAAAATGGCAAATTCAATTTAAATGTTGGTCCCTATGTTTTCTTTTTAATTCCTGACTACATATCTTGTGTTTTGTACTTTCTCAAAATTTTGTGCTTTTTTAAAATCTAAAGTCATTTTTCTTTTGTAGTCCACATTCTGTGAAAATATTTCAGTGAGAATTGCATCATCTGTTTTAAATTGGAATTCTATTGAAATGTTTCCCAGATGTTTGCAATGGTTAATCACAGGATAGTTTTTTGTCAATACGTCGACATAACCTTAAACTTTTTCAATGTTTTCATGATCATGGTTTTCATGAACACACTAAATAAGATTGTCTTTCTTAAATCATATAATTTTTTTTAAAGGTTATGTGGTTGGATTGCCAAAATCCTTGTGAACTTGTTATCTGGTATAGGAAAATCACATACAGAAAGTTTACAATTTGCTGACGAAATGATGAAAATTACATGTTTATTAAAATCATCACGATTACTAAATTGTAATTTTTCATCTTATTATCACAATTAAAAAGCCTTCTTATACGTCAACTATAAAGTGAACCAAAACGGTTACAATAACCAATCGCCGATACTCATTCTTTGACTGATCGTCTTATTGTAACCATTTAGGTTGTGTTTATAAATAAGATGCATAGTTGAGGTATAGGCATGTTTTTGTCAAGTAAAATGAAAATTAGACTTTAGATTTACTTGTTTTGGTATCTCAGACAATCTATAATACAGGATCTTTACCATTTTAATAGCGGATTAATGAAAATTACATAAATAATACTCACTTGTTTGACTGATCGTCTTATTGTAACCATTGAGTTCGCGCTTATACTTTGCATGTTATTTGAGGTGTAGGCGAGTTCTTATCAAGTAACGTGAAAATGTAACTTTAAATATACTAGCTTTGGCATCTCTGACAATCTACAAGACAGAAACTGTACAATTTGGTGAGTGATGGATAGATGAAAAAATTACATTTTTATTAAAATCATCATCCTGTTTATTAAATTGTACTTCTTCATCTTAGAAATGAAATTCCATGGGCATAACAGATTGATTATTCTTTATAATTGCTTCTTATACGTCAACTAAAAATGTAAAATACAAAGTGAACCAAAACGGTTACGATAACCAATCGCCGATACTCATTTATTTGACTGATTGTCTTATTGTAACCATTCAAGTTGTGCTTATAAATACGTTGCATGTTAGTTGAGGTATAGGCTAGTTTTTATCAAGTAACACGAAAATTTGACTTTATATTTACTTGCTTTGGTATCTCAAACAATCTACAATACAGAAACGCACAATTTAATGACAGTTTGATCAAAATCACGTTAATTGAAACTGTACAGTTTTTCATCTTACTAACACAATGATATTCCATGTACATAACTGATTGATTATCCATTTTAATTCTTTCTTATACATCAAATAAGGTGCTGAACTCAGCGCTCAATGGCTTCACCGACCATATCCGTGCCCTTTGCCAGCAAATACAAAATAATTATGTAAAATACAAAATTGAACCGAAACGGTTATAATAACCGATCGCCGATACTCATTTGTTTGACTGATCGTCTTATTGTAACCATTTAGGTTGCACTTATACGTTGCACGTTAGTTGAGGTATAGGCAGGTTTTTATCAAGTAACATGATTAGACTTTAGATTTAATTTATTTCGTATCAAGATACAAAATATGTAGTCAGCAGGATCTTATCTTATGACCCATTTAAATTCAGATCAAAATTGATTTTTAGTGGATAAAAAAAACTCATAAATGTGTTGCATGTTGAAGGGACGTACCGAGAGATGGCCTGTCTCGTGCAGCGGTGCGATGGTGTTGCCGCACTATGAACGCTTCTCGGACTAATCTAAGAAACTTAGCTTTGTGCAGAAAAATCTGAAATTTTATAGATAAAATCATCATTATTTTGTTCTAATCTGAACCCAACCTAATATTCCTTTCTGTTTAACTGTTAAGATGTACCTATATACTCACTTCCGAATCAATCAACTATAACTGCTTGACATATTATTTTTTCCTGTAATTATACCATTAGGATATTTAAAATAAGACAAATCAATTCATACAAATTATAATAGTAATAAAATAAATCAATGAACAAATCAAAATGCAATCAATATTTTGAAAATCAAACTGTCTTACTATGTATTTAAATATTTGGAACGGTTTTCCTTTCACAATCTATATACCAAAAACTGTGTATACATACCACTTATGTAGACTTATGTTATTCCTTATTGCCTAAGACCCCCAGTGAAATCTGACTGACATCTTCTATCTCTCTGTATTATATTTCTTAGATTTTAAGTTTATTAGAGAATTTAAAAATATTTTTTGATGCCGAAAAACTGCACACTGCGACAGTTTCATAGAAATTTCGAGAGACGTTCCAGCGAAAAGGTCCATAACGGAAACGCACATAGTTTTAACATAAAATAGGCGCATTTTACCACAGCGTTTTGTAATGATCTCAATATGAGCTGCGCGCTCACGCACACATTTGTACGTTGTTCAGTTCTGCATTTTAATTTTTAGTACTATAAAGTTATACCTTTCTATGTCCTAAATGGTTTCTTGCGACGTGTCATTGGTTCAAAATTTATTCAAGCAAATTCTCCACATACAAAGTACAGTCAAACAGGAAAGTCGTTTTTAGCTGCACATAGAATAGAAGCTTGTAATTCATAGTCACCCGACTGCGCATAGTCACAATCTGTATTACACTTATCTTGGCAGCAGATGGTGGCGCTAGAGGCGAGTTCGGTGTATGAAATTTCAAGATGGCGGTGGTGTCGGAGTATGACTTTTCGTTTAGTTACAGTCTCGCCGTCTGCCATGTTAAGTGTGTCAATCTGTAATTTAAAAGCAAGACAGTGGCGACCCCATTTATTTTCTATTCTTTCGTGAGTTTTTTGGCGCCATATTCGCGAGAAGACGCGTCCTGCTTTGTTCGTGTTAAAATATTGCTTAAAGTGGTTTTTAAAGCATAAGAACAGTGCTATTTTGTATATTAATCATCTTCGATGAGGGTCAGTGTAATTGAACAGAAAAAAAGTGGGTTCAGAAGAATTTAGTTATCTTTGCGCAGATTCTTCTAAAGATGGTCCCAGTAACTCCAAGAATACAATAAAATATGATGCATGGACATTTTATACTTTTATTGTTTGTTCATATATTATCATTCATCACAACGAAATTTTTTTAACATACGTGAGACATGTGCAGTATATAATATATCCTTAGAGATTTAGCCAGTTTCATAAATACTCATCATTACCTCTCATTGATGATTGTGACGAATTCAAAAAGAAAATAATTCTACTCTTTCGTGTTTGACTGTATTCTGCAATGATTCCCGAAAATGGAATACTGCCATCTGTTGTATATTATAGAAACTGAATGTAGACTAAAAGCGTTTCACACTCGTTGTAACGGATAGCGCTGTATACGTAAGTTGCTTGCTGTGTTGCACTGTTTGAAAGAGCGGATGCGGTTCAAAACAGGTCCAAATTTTAATAATCTACACATATTTTCATGTGGAATTATTAAATAGAATTTATTATAAATCTAACATTACCCAACCCAACCTGAGTCTACTTACAATACGCTAATTGATGATTTAACAAAGTGACGTAAAAATTGGTCTCTAGTTGGTTCATTTATTGAGTGTAGACGATTTTAACTGTCGACGCTTTTAGCTGCTCCAGTTTAGAATGACCACATCTATGGAATTTTATAAGCAAGCTACTCTTACGAAAATGGGCGATTTAGGTCAATTTGAAAGGCTTGATTTGCAAAAATGGAAATTTCAGGTGTTTCCCGATCTAAGAGATCATCGCTCTAAATCGCCTCGGGCGAATGAGACCAACGATTGAAGCAATCAAAATGGTACAAATGAGTTCAGATGCGTTTGTTTAATAAATTCAACATGAAGTTATGAGGTTTCATTCACCAATGCCATGTCCGTTCTAACTTGAAGAACAAAAAGTAATCAATGTACTTAGTTCAGTAATAAAAATGTAAAATTTGAATATTTGCTTTTTTGGCGAGTGATAAAATTTTAAATTTCTCTGCGAGAATATTTTTCGACGGATTCACTTTTGTCTATTTACATAAGTATTTAAAATATTATCACCCGTTGAATATACATAGGTGCTTCTTAATCTGTGTGGGAAAATATTGTATTTTCAATGATTTTATTTTCATGTTTTTTTAAAGGATTTTAACTGTGTACTTTTCTGGGTGTCCGGAAGTTTTATTTAAAAGTTTAAACAAGTCGAAGTTTTATGTAAACAATTTGATGTTTTATGTAAACAAGTCGATGTTTTATTTAAACAAGTCCGCGTTTTATTAAACAAGTGGAAGTTTTATTTAAACAAGTTGTTTTATCAGGCACAAGTATAATTTTAAAATGTATTTAACCGTTCATTCTTACGGCCTCATCGCTTATTTATTGACCGTACTCTTCGTGTTAGGATCGCATTTTGTTCTCGGCCGTGTAAAGAAAACTAGTTATTTCCATTGTAAGTTTAGGTTCGATTTAGTTTTTAAGTACGTTTTCCCTACTGTATAAATATCTGTAAGACATTTTAAGGGAAGACACATTTCCGTTATGCGGATACAACTAGACTGTTCTCTGTAGGTTTAGAGTAAGGTAAAGGACGAAGAGGAAGGCATCGCTCGCGGTTGCTTTTTGTACATTTTATTCTTTTCATATGAATTTATAGGTTTTATTTGAAGATTTTTTAAAAGTTTTAATTTTTTATATTTGATTTTAACTTACTTTTTTTTTAATTACTAGAAAAGCGACCGCCAGCCGTGTTGCTGTGTATGTATACCTACGTGTATGTAAGTACACACAGATGTACATGTAAAAAGAATAGAATTAACCTAACTGTGTCATACTAGACTATAAGTGTACTATGCTACTTATGTATACATAAATATAAATAGGGGAAAAATTTAAACAAATATTAGTGGAGTAAAAAACGTAAGAATTTTAATGAAATACAATTTTTGGTAAAGAACTCGTTACTCGGGTTTTAGTTCTCTGGCGTTATTGTAATTTTTTTTAGTGGCAATCCTGTGTTGTTACGTGAAACTAAGCCAGTGAGGTGCTCTGGAACCAACGGTACAGTCTTTGTAGCGAAGTGTAACATCGACAATATTACATAACATACACAGTAACTAAAAAAAAACCTGAAAATTTCAAGTGACAATATAATTTTTTTTTGGACACGAGACTATGCGCCATAAGCGTGGATTGTTTTCCAAAGATACCAAAAAAGAGTCGGTTTCAAACGGGGGCTGCAAATGACGTGCCGGCATGATAGGTGTCCTTTTACGCTTATCTTGAAATATCATGTACTGCAGTACAACAACACATTGGGAGGAAGTGCATTCCAGAGTTTGGCAGTGCGGAAAATAAAAGAAATACTGGAGCGCTTAGTCCGCACTTTAGGCAGCTCTACAGTAATGGTATGCAATACCTGTCTGCCACGCGTGGATCTATGATGAAACGGTGACGTCGGAATCGCTTTGAACAGCTCCTCAGAGCATTCGCCGTGGAACAGCCGAATGAACACACTTTGTGAACCAATATCTCTGCTATCTATAATATCTCCGTAAAAAGTTATTGATTTGGTCATGGTATTGTTCGCCTAGGGCGGCCCGTTTCACCCTTCCTTCCACAATCGATTCATATACTTCTTTGATCATTCTCTCACCGTACATTATCTCCATATGTCCAAACTATCTAAGCATACCTTTCTCTATCCTTGTCGCTATGTGTTCTTTCAATCCACATTTTTCTCACACATTTATTCCTCATTCTATCTTTCAAAGTTCCGCCAAACATGTATTGTGCGCCTGCAAATTTAGAACTAAACAGTTTGAACGTCCAAAATGTATTTTTGGTTCCTGTAACCTAACCAGTATATTAGTAATCAATGCTCTAAGGCTCTAAGGCATTCAAGAGAAGTCAACAAGCTCTCGTTGAGTTGACGTGGCTCTCGACCACGCTCTGCCCTGTGACCGGGGTCCTCTCACTCGGTCGAGTGAGTGAGAGGTGCGAGCGGGAAGCACATAGATTTTACATAGATTTCACTATCTGTGTCACTGTCATTTCTCACTCGTCTGGGTGACTATCGGTAGACCGGTAGACCCGCTGTTTTCGGCTCCTTCCGTGCTGCAAGCAGGACGGGAGTAAAACTCTGATGAACAAAAAAAACCTGGAACACCTCGACCTCAGTTTCTACGGTCCAAAATTCTGTATGAATTTTCCAGTTTAGCCCGCAAAGTTCTCATGATCCGTCTGGTTGATGAATTATGAATTCGTGTTATATATCAGACACATTTGCTAGGTGATTTGCAAACTAGTTTGCTTTTTCTGAGTCAGCACGTGCTCAAATGTTGTGTTTAAATTTTACTGGCGGGAACACTTTGCTGAAAATGTTATATGTTACACTTCGCTAGAGAGAACTTAATATTTTGTTTATGGGTAACACTCGTTTTGTTTTGACACAAATTCACGGCGAACCGTCGGCTCTGTAAATATTATTGGGGACAAAACGCATCGATTTCATAAGATTGAACCGATTGAAACAATACGCGATGTTCTTTTATGGTATCTCTGAATGTTTTTGTTAAGAATTTGACTTGTTGAAAGATGTTATTGTTTCGCAAAACATTATAATCAAATTGGAAAAAAATTGTATGTACAGTATTGACATACCATTACCTATGCATTAAATTCGGTATGAGCGAAAATGGATTCAATAGTCGATTTTTTAAGTTCCTGATGTATCTAATCCCCGGATGTGTGTATGGAAGTTAAGTGCAATAAGAATCAATGCTTCCTTTGATTTTGTAGATGTTTTATTTGGTTTTGTATCGCTCGAAGGAGCGGTAGTTTTGCGCAAAGTGCGAATATAGTTTCGTTGTAAAACTAGTTCGGTTTCACATTTGTAATAAAAATTTCGTTTGAAAGATGTGCCAAAATTGTCACAGCCCTGTCATACATAGTCTACGCCTAGTTTTCGTCAATCTTGTGCCAAAATGTTTTACTGCACGAGTCGAGCTGCAATTCTGAAAAAAAGCGAAAATACCTCTGTAATGTCTTTATGTTAATAGATTTTATAGGTTGTTTTTATTGTTAAGGAGGTACGCAGGGATGAAACAATGGGAAGATTTTTTTTTTATTAATTTTTGTAGAAAATTTAAAAGTTGGGACAAATTAGAAAAACTCAGTTTATTAGGTCTGGTCCGTGTCTTGTGTTCATTTCGAACGAATATTATTTGAATAAACAATTTAAAATGATAATGTTGTTGTTTTGTTATTACGAGGAAACCCGCTCTTTCCCTTGATTCCGTCTCAACTTCCAGCCAGTGGTGGCCCTACAGAAGTGGCACCCACGCGATTGTCCACAAAGCCTTGGACCCTGAAATATGCGGTCCAAAATAAAACGACAATTATTAATTATGCCATCACCAAAGTATGGAACGGCCTTCCTGCAATTGGCTGCATTTGAGCACCTCTGGTTCTACGTCCCATTGGTCATAAAAAAATTGCGGGATTTCATTGGCGCGAAAACACGGCGTGATCTAGAGACGTGCGACTTAAGCCGCCGTAAGCAGTCATATTGTCAGAATCGTCCAATTTTTCATCGCGAAATAAGAAGTCACCAGAAACACTTGAAAAAAAATACAGTTAATAGAGGGTTTATATTATAAATTCCTTATCGAACAGAATTTTTCAAAATCTAGAAACACAAAAAAAAATAGCAAAAATAGCTTTACAAAAAAATCTTTCATTCGCAAGATCTCAGAATTTTGAGTGACAACATACTTTTTGCAGTCATTTAAAAGATATTTTAAAGTATTAAGTTCTTTATCGTTTAGTTTTCGTTTAGTCTGTGAGACTCCACGATATCACCCGCGCCATCCCACTTGGAAAGGGGGTGAGACAAGGGGATGTGATCTCACCCAAGCTCTTTACAAATGCACTAG